>JAMQGT020009854.1:0-40799 GCA_024447675.2 Pterophyllum scalare
ACTGAAGCTCTTGTACTCGGCCCCACAAATCTTAGAAACATGGTATCAAATCAGATAACCTACTCTGGATGGCATTACCTTGGCCTCCAGTAACACTGTGAGAAATCTTGGAGTCATTTTTGACCAGGATATGTCCTTCAATGCACATATTAAACAGATATGTAGGACCGCTTTTTTATATTTGCGCAATATTTATAAATTAGAAACATCCTTTCTCAGACTGATGCTGAAAAGTTAATCCATGCATTTATTACTTCTAGACTGGACTATTGTAATTCATTATTATCAGGCTGTCCTAAAAGACTCCCTGAAAAGCCTTCAGCTTATCCAAAATGCTGCAGCTAGAGTACTGACAGGGACTAGAAGGAGAGAGCAGATTTCTCCCATATTGGCTTCTCTTGATTGGCTCCCTGTTAAATCTAGAATAGAATTTAAAATCCTTCTCCTAACATACAAGGTCTTGAATAATCAGGCCCCATCTTATCTCAAAGACCTCATAGTACCGTATCACCCCAATAGAGCACTTCACTCTCAGACTGCTGGCTTACTTGTGGTTCCTAGGATACTTCAGAGTAGAATGGGAGGCAGAGCCTTCAGCTTTCAGGCCCCTCATCTGTGGAACCAGCTCCCAGCTTGGATTCAGGAGACAGACACCCTCTCTATTTTTAAGATTAGGCTTAAAACTTTCCTTTATGATCATAGACATAAATACTTGGATAAATCTGCCAATCTCATTAGCAGGCCGATTAAATGTTATTAGAGTGAACACTCTGCCCAAATTTCTGTTCTTATTCCAGTGTATCCCAATCTGGATAACTAAAGCCTTTTTTAATAAACTAGATTCTCTTATAACATCAAGAATTAAAAAATGTCCTGCAAAGATCACCTGATCAGGGTGGAATGGGATTGCCTGCTTTCGACGCTACTATTGGTCGTGTAATGTTCGCTCAGTGCTGTTCTGGATATCCACTCAGGGGCCCGATTGGTGCAGGATGGAAAATGAAAGCTGTTATCCTTCTTCTTTAAAAGCATTATTATACTCTGCTGTCCCCATTACACACCAGAACATTTTTAATCCAGTAGTCTCTCATTCGTTTAAAATCTGGTCTCAAATAATAAAGTATTATACGTGGACAGACATGTCACGTCTTAGCCCACTGATAAATAATCATGTGCTCCCTTCATCCCCATCAGCCTTACACACATCATTATTCAGTGGATCCATAAAGGAAGAGAATGTATAAAATATTTTTTTAATTCAAAATGTTTTTCCCACATTTCAACAATTTCAAAATAAGTTTAATCTGGAAAATAAAGATTTCTTTAAATACCTACAGATTTGAAGTTGCATAAAAAGTCTATTTCCATCCTTACCCAATCAGCCTCCATCCTCCTTTATGGAGACAATCCTTCTGTTTGATCCAGTCAAAAAAAGTTTAATTACAAAGATCCATAATTGGCTGTCACAGGAAGACTCAGCAGCTACATTAGACCATCTGAAAAAGGCTTGGCAGGAAGATCTAGGAGTGATCATTACAGATGATCAATGGTCTGAAGCCCAGAAATATGTTCATTCTACTTCTGTCTGCATCAGGCATGGTCTTTTGCAATTTAAGGTTTTACTCAGGTTGCATTTATCAAAATTGAAAATGTCAAAGATGTTTCCCTCTGTTGATCCTTCCTGTGACAGATGCACACTAGGACTGGCCTCACTAGCACATATGTCCTGGAATTGTCCATACATAATAATGTATTGGAATACTATTTTTCACACCCTCTCTAAAATCTTGAAAAAACAGATCAAACCTGACCCGCTTTTGATTTGGTGTGAGGTCGACTACTGTGCAGCTATTGGACACGCAGGATAGAATGATCTGTTTTGTGACTTTAATGGCACGGAGACTGATTTTGCTATGTTGGAAGCAAAAAACCCCTCCCTCCCACTTAGCTTTAATGAAAGACATTTCGGGACATTTAAAATGGGAGAAAATTAAATATTCATTGAAGGGGAAGTCTGATATTTTCTACTCAACTTGGCAGTGCGTTATAAATTATTTCAACACAAATATATGATTGTTTAGTTTGGTATAACGATGTATACGATGTCCTCTGATGTTTGTTCTTTTGATTTTATGTACTGTACAGTACATATATGTACCTGTATTTATGTACCTATACAGTACCTTGTAACTTAATGGGAAAAAAATCCTGAATAAAGAGAAGATTTTAAAAAAATGTTCTAGCAAACTGAAGAAAAATGAAAAACTTACAGCTGGCAAGGCGAAGAAGGAGATGCCGAGGAGGGCGAACCCTGCCGACAGCATCCGTCCTGTCCACGTCTTTGGTGTCTTGTCTCCGTAGCCGATGGTTGTCAGAGTGATCTGTGAAAACAAATCAGTTATTATCATGATGGAGCCTTGAGCTGTTTAAACACACACTTTTTGGTTCATAATTAAAATCAAAACTTGATTTTACAAACCAAACTGGAGTTATGGTTACTTCGAACACCTTTTAGGGCTTCTAAGAGGCCCTGGTTTGGGGTTGTGCTGTATCAGTACGCGCATGCTGCAGGAATTTTAACAATCTGGTAACCAAGAAGTTGATTATGGCTTATGTAGCCATCTATAATATATTAGTAAATGATTTATTTACTAATTATTTGCAAATTATAAAGTCATTTGGAATTTCTGTTATTAAAACCTCTTTTAATGTAATTTTTTGATGGTTGGAATGATGCAGGACAGAAACAGGTGTAATCTTTCTGTTTGTGGCTCAGAGGCAGTGGCAGAGTTTGCAGTTTTGGTGAATTGGCCCTTTAGGTGATAAAAAGGTTTATTTGGATAGTAGACTTGAATGAAAATCTATTTTCTGCTTATTTATACTAATCTAATAAGACTTTTTTTATTCCTCTCAGACTGCTCAGTGTTAAATATCGTCTGCTGTGCATCACTCCGCTGCATTTGCACCTCTTACCTTTATGCATACCGCCTGATTTTCTCCATGATTTTAAATGACGCCTTCAGGCATCGCAATCACATCTGAATGATTAAACCTGCGCTGAGGCTTCAGCGGGCGGCCGTCTGTGTGGCCTTGGTTCCGAGTACTCTGCTGAAAGCCTGTGGCTCAAATGTTTATTCTGCTCTGGTTGGAAAAAAAATTTTTTTTGAGGCATCGAATGTGTGTTCTTGTTGTTGTTTATATACAAAATGTCTGAAGATGATCTGCAGATATACACAGAGGCCATTTTGACAATATGAAAGCTCAGACTCAGAGAAAATGGGACTGAAATTTCTTTGTGAAAGAAGTCAACGAGTGACGTTTTAATAAAAGAAGAAAGCATTAATTGTGATAATGATTCAAAGTGATGGTACTTAGTGCATCAAAATATGACCGCTAAATAAAGGCATTCTAGTTTGTTCGGTGAAAGCCGGATTTAATGAAGTGTATCCAGCATCCAGTGACGGGGCCGATGAACCCGGCTGGAAGCGGCCGGTTTTATCTGCCTATCTGTCCTTGTATCCATCCATCTACTCCTCTGATTTGGAAGCCTGGACATTTTTCATTCAGGCTCTGATTGCCATTCATGACAAAGGCCGTTTTGCACCATTATGAATTTCTGAGCCGCACTGAAAATGGTGTTTCACGGAGCAGAGCGGGGCTAATGTTTATGGACGAGCTGTCAGCGCTCAGAGGCAGAACTGAACAGGAGGTAATAACAGCAAGGACTCTGCTTTTCTGCATCCACAGCAGGACCCACTGATCTGACAATCTGAAAGGTAAAATGCTTTGTCTGGTGCAAAGAACTGAAACTCCGCTGATGTCCAGGAAAGTCAGGAGACCGTGTGCTGTAGCTGCAGAGATTGTCTGGCAGCTGCTAAAAACATCATTCCCATTTGGGGGTTTTCCTGAATCCTGGCAGGCAGAAGTGCAGTTATTGTTCCAAACTCACCGTGCCCCACCACAAGGCATCAGCATACGTAGCAAACTCATTGTTGAACTTGTTCTCCACAAGGTAGACGAGGAAAGATGAGAAAATGAGCACCAAGAAGCCGATGTACCAGGCGGTTACCAGTTCCTGCAGGCAGAGGTCAATGGTCATTCAGAGTGTAACCATGGAAAAAAGGAGCATGTGGTTAATGTGCAACAACACTGGCATATGACAGCAGATTGACCCAAATCTGCTTTTCTCTGACCACTGAGAACAAAAACAAAACTTTATTACCAGGTGTCAGGTGACAACCTTTTACTGACCCTTTCTCTGGTGCTAGCCCTTATTCTGTAAAGCAAAGTGACATGTGAGCCAAAACCAACTTCCTGATGTGCTACTAAAGCAGCTGCTGATCTGCCGAGCCCCAACTCTGAATGCGCCCAGTGTTACGTGCATTAAAGTCCTACAAAGGGGCTACAGTGTATCTAACTTATTGCTCCACTCCATATGCTTTACTCTAGGTCATTTCTTTTTGATGTTCTTCAAATCATTCAAGAAGAATAGGTGCAGTCTGGCAGGGGCAACGTTGCTGTGCTGGAGTGCACCTTGTTTGGCAGGTGACCAATGCTCAGACAAACCCTGTGACCTTAAAAATAGCAAGAAACTATCAGTCCAAAAATAAGAATACAGCACTAAAAATGAGCATAAGTCCTCTTTAATGCCTTTATGAAAGGTGTTACAGAATCAGAAAGTCCTGAGAGTTGCCTGAGCTCTTGATCAGGTGGTTCACCTGTGGATGTCCCCCCCACACACACCTACCTTGCTGTGTGCGTAGACCACAGAGCCCAGCAGCTTCCAGGTGCCTCCTCTTCGGTCCATTCGCACCATGCGTAGGATCTGCAGAAAACGCAGACTCCGCAGGACAGAGGTGGCAAAGATGTTGCCTTGGCTGCCTGCCGACACCACCGCCACGGATGCTATCAGCACTATGATGTCTGGGAGGAAAACACAAAAACGAGGGCTTACCAGCAGAAGGAGATGCAATTCTGGAATTGGGTGCTTGAGTTTATCCACCTGAATTCAAAGACTCAGAGCTGTGGCCCGACACTTGTCCATTTATTTAAAGAAAAAATAATTAAATCTGAGGAGAGTAGGCAGAACTGGAACGCCAAGGAGTGATGGTAAAACATGAGCATTGCTGGAGGAGGCGCACACACAGAGACCCCCTTAAAGAGGAGATCAGACATATTTAAAGTACAGTTTTTGAATTTATTGGTAGCGTCGCAGAACTTTATGATCATACCTAAAAGGCCTCCCGTCTCTGCATCATGAGCCCGGACGCCAGCTCGGCCTAAGCTGACCTGCTGCCAGGACCATTCACCAGAGTGTTTTACACACTGGTGCCTTTCTTCCAGAAAAGGTGAGTCTACTAATCACTAATTTCAACACCCAGCTCCCAGCACAACACAGACTCCCACACAAACCCCACATAAGCACAAAAAGATCACACAAAAAAGAAACATAGATCAAAGATAGAGACAGGCACGGTGGCGTCACACCATTTTTATCTGACAAAAAGTGTCGATTTGTCTGCATGTGCATCATGTATGAAAAAAAATAAGAAAACTAAGATGTTGTTCAACGTTTCTGCCCGAAACCCTGAGATGCATCACCCCAGTACAGGTTCCAACTCATAAAAGACTGCACACCATAAATTCAAGTATATCTTATTCTTATTGATCTTAATGTGAAACCATCCTATAAAAATTCATGCTCATCTAAACCTCAAGTTAGACATTTTGATGTGTATCATGCAGCTGCAGTAACACTGTTAATAACTCACTGCTGTCACCTCCCTCTGCACAATAATATCCTCTTCCTAAACAGAGTATATGTTGATTTAAGCCGTCTGGCTACTGCATCGATTTGCTGTTCACAGAAACACAGACGAGGGAGAAATAATTGGCTAAAGCACTGCTGTGCTGTACGTCTGAAAGCACAACTCACACTTGAGCTTTGTTTCCTTTTAATTTCCCATAAGAGCATATAAACTGTGAGAGATGCAGACAAAGGCACAGAGAGGCAAACAGACACAGATCTGACTCTGTGCACAGGAAGTTCACACAGAAAGCACAGCGAGCAAGTGAATAACATCAAACCCACAAAGGACACAGAAAATAAGACCTCCTTTGACTCAAAAAATAACTTTTTTTCCCCCTCCTCTCTCCCCCTTCGCCCCCGTTTCTTCCATAAGTGGCACACCATGTGACACCGCACCCCTGAGCCATGTTATTTAGTTCATGTGTGCAAGAGGACTTCCCTTCTGTCCTGCAGTCGAACCCCTTTTTAAGAGAGAAAATGCTGGTCGAGGTGCGGCTGATGGCTCCTGCTATAAATCACAGACCAGTTGAGCAGAGGAAAGAAAAATGGGGGAAAGGTCATCATCAACAGCACCGGTATTAAAAATACATTAAAGGGGCACCAGCAGAACTTCGTGCCTTTGAATGTGCACAGAGGGGGGGGGGAATCAGCTGAGTATAAAAAAACCACCAAAAGACAAAGAATCTAAAATCAAAAAACTCAGCTCCAGGTTTCACAACAATACTGGATAAACCGATGGATGATGTCACAGTGGGTGCATACGTTTTTTTAATACCATCTGCGCTGCAAAGCTGCACTTTCAGTTAAATGTTTCCACTGTGGTAGACAGCAGTGGCATTCTGTGAGGGCAAGCAGGGCGAGGAATGCTTGCCCAGTTAAATCTACAAATAGACATCAGTCAAACTGCAAACTGGAAGCAATCTCTCCTCACACCTCAAACTGTGTTGATTCAACTGTGATTTATTGTTATTTTATTAATATGTTTGAATAGGCTTTTTTAAAATCAAGTCACAGCACAAACACTACAAACAAATATGATTTCATAAAACACGATGCATTACTGGCAGTTAAATGTAAAGTATTTAACCTTAAACTGCAGCAATAATATTGACCCATAACTAACACTAATGAGGAACAGTTTTCTGCTGAATAAGTACTTTTACTATTTACACTTTCAGTGAAACAGTAAAATGATAAAAACCTTTTATAATTTTAAGAAAAACAAACAGCTGATGTAAAAAACAGAATCAGCTTAAACAGATCTTGTACAGCTTGTGTTTCTATTTGACAACAATATTGATGTCAACACAACACACAGATGTTAAAGCAACATGGCAAGAAAAAAAATGACCTTGAACTGCTGCAGCGACAGCAAGTGGGCCCATTTGTGCACGTACACAGAACAAATTCGATTTCCAGAACAGAGCTGCCGTGCTGATGACGACTGTATGACTTTCATATATGTTTAGAGACAAAAATCCTACACATTTATGTTAATTTCCTTTCTTTATGTATGGAAGTTTCCTCTCAGTGATGAATACTCATGATTTGGCCCCTCATTTGAATCAGTGTTCTGAGCTTCAGGCAAAAGAATGCAACAGTGAAATCAGACAAACACAACATAAGAAGGATGTATAATATCAGAGTCATCCTCAGGCACAGCATTCTTATGCATCTCCTTAAGGGGGAACCATATGAATCATAACCACCAGGAGTCATCAGGCTGTCAAGGGGCGTGTTTCCTTTAGTCCTCGGGGAGTTTCGGGTCCTTTAAATGACTCCAGTGGACAGATCGCCTGTTCACACCAGTTTAAGTGTTACTGGTCCCATTCCTGCTCCATTTTAGTCACTCTGCAGTCGCAGACTCACATTGGTTAAAATGTCACATCAACATTAAGATTCTGCAGTGTTTATTTCAAGCACAGAAACTTCCTTTGGCGTTCCTTCTACTTTGGCACCAACATGCCGCCGTACGGATGCAGTGAAGCTGCTTGATAGCGAGTAATTAGGGAGCCCTGCTGCCACAAATAAACTGGTTACCAGAATTTCCACTGGGCACGATACACCAGCCAAAGTTATGAAAAAAGAACTGCTTAAAGGACTCCACAGAAGAAGAAATACGATTCAACTTCTGGGCCAAAAGTAACAGCAAGACGGAGAACATTTTAAAGGGGTTCATCTGGAGGGTGAGTTATTTTTAGATCTTCACACCAGGATATCTTATTATTTTAGTATTTAAACGTGTCAGTGTACGACATCAGTTAATAGCAGTCACGTCCTCCCTTAAAGTGTTGCTGGAGTTTATCAGCAAAAGCATGAAAACTGAAATCACTCAGTTTGAAAAAAAAGGTGACCGGACTTCTTTAAATTCTTTTGAAGACGTTTCATCTCTTATAAACCAAAAGGTGGAGAGTCTCAGGCATTTAAACCTTAGTGGGGGGTGTCTCCTTTGGAGGCATGGCTCATTGCCATCAGGGGTTTTGGGTGAAACCCCTGTGAGACCATCCTCCACCCATCGTGTGACTCATAGATTAGAAAAATGGGCCCCAAGGCTTTATATTCATATACCAGATTAATATTTTTATTACACTTATGGAGTGATTTAAAATAGAAATACTCAATTATAAGTACATAAACAGGTCCTAATAAAATGCAGCTTAAATGGACGGGTACTCACATACTGTAGCTATTCTGCTTTTTACTGCAAACCAGTCACTGATTAAAGCAGCACTTTCTCTGAATGAGTCTAGGAATATGGCAGGTTATGTTAATATACTTTTGACATAGGGAGGCTTTTATTTTGGTGCAATGGGAACAGAGACCTGTGATTATGGTGCACATCTGGTACTGTGCTCATATATGAGCACAGTACCAGATGAATTTTCTTGAACCTAACTACCCTGTTGTGTGCTTGTTTTCTTCTCTGTTTAAAGGTAGCGCCACATAAAGGCTGCATGACCTCAGACACCTGTCATCCCTGTCTGTTTCATTGGTTGTATTTCTTGTATGGCTGTTCTTCAACTACATTTCGCTGAATATCTTGACGTACAATGACAATAAATTCTTCTTGATTCTTGATTACAAGCAATAGGGATAACCACACCCTGGAGAGGATTGTGGAACAAAAGCCATTCAAAAATGTGGGGGAGACTCACAAAGAGTGGACTGCAGCTGGAGTCAGTGCTTCAAGAACCACCACCCACAGACGTATGCAGACGTGGGTTTCAGCTGTCGCAGTCCTCGTGTCAAGACACTCTTGGACAAGAGACGGCGTGAGAAGTGTCTCACTGGGCTAAAGACAAAAAGGACGGGACTGCTGCTGAGTGCTCCAAAGTTATGTTATGTTACCTTTCAGCACTTTTGAACTATTGTGCAAACACTCACATAGTTTGGTCGGGGACACCACAGTCAAACGCACCCTCCTATTTCCATCTGCAGTCATTTATATTTGGCATGGCTCTCAAAAAACCGCAGAACTGAGTAGCCATCACTGAAAACAGATATGACGCTGAGCCAGAAACAGCATGAAAAGGAGGAGCTGGGGTGGAAGTGGGTTGCAAAGTGGCTTGTATATAGCAGCCTGTATATAGTGCAACTTATCTGGCATTTGCTCGCTGTGGGCTGGCACCGAAATCAGATGATCTGCTCGATTTCATGGCCTGCCTGAACAACACTGTGCTTGATTAAATCTCACTGTGCCCACATGTCATATACACATAAAAGGGACTGTGAATAAAATGGCATAAAATGGAAACAACTTCATAACATGCAGGTGTACAGAGTTCACCTGTAGTTTAACAAAGCAGGTTAACAAGTTCTGGCTTTAGGACTGCAGTGATTTAAGTAACGACGTCAGATTGTTTCCCTTAACGGTCGGATGGTGCATTGCATTGTGCATTGTGGGGTTCAGAGTATCCTCTGCTAAAGGGGGCGATGAGGAACGACGAAGCACCATTCCTTAGAATTTAAAAACGTGCTTTATTGGAAACCAGCTTTATTACACCTGCCGTGCAGATACTTAAGGATCAGGGCTCAGCTTCAGGGCTTTACTCAGTTAGGAACCTTCATAAGTCAAATAACTACAGTCATGGCACAGTTTATTTCATACATTTTGCTGCTTCAGTTTTCATTTATAACTTCAAAAGGTTCTAAGACTTCTATCCATCCATTCTCTTCCACTCATCCTGTTCAGAGTAGTGGGGGGGCTGGAGCCTATCCCATCTGTCATAGGGCGAGAGGCAGGGTACACCCTATACAGGTCGCCAGCCTGTCGCAGTGCTAACAGAGAGAGACAGACAACCATTCACACCTGTGGGCAATTTAGAATCACCAGTTAACCTGACCCCAGTAACTGCATGTCTTTGGCCTGTTGGAGGAAACCCACACAGACACGGGGAGAACATGCAAACTCCACACAGAGAGGCCCGGGCCAAGGCGGAATCGAACCCAGTGCAGCAGTGCTAACCACCATGCCACCATGCCGCTGTTTCCAAGACGTTTCCTGGCAAATAAATCAATTTTATGTAAAGAGTCATCAGTATTTACAATGTTCACTTTTCTTCTTCATACCTTCTGCAGATATCAGAAGGTATTAGAGCTCCAATGTGACCATACTAAAAACCCTCTCAAAGACCAACTTCTTCAGAGATCCAAGTATCTCAGAGATCATCAAATTAACACTTGGGATCCACGGCCAGGAATCTCCCCAGGTCTTAATCTGAAAATTTATACAATGTGTTCAACTTGGAGCTCAATTCAGGCAGGAGTGGATCGCCATCAATCAGGATTTGGCCAGAAACTGATACCCAGGATGCCACAGAGAACTGCAGAAGGTAGGTGAAGAAGGATGAACAGTGTAAACTGACTCTTTGCAGAATGGCTTCCAATCATTTCCACTAAAAAAAGATTTGTGTGGCTCCTAAAACCACGGGACAAGCAACATGTCACAAAAGTCAGGAGAGAAATTCACACGGTTTCATAAATTCAGCCCACAAATTTTTCCTGTCAATATTTTCCACTCATGAAAGTTACCTGAACTTCTTTTCAGTTTCCAAAGCTGCCACAGTGGGAACTTGCTCTGCTCAGCATTGATGGAAACGAGCTGACAGAGATTCAGATTCAGTCCCACTAACACAAAGCAAGCCCCCACTGGAGCTGCGATCCCTTAAAATCCAAACGTTTTCCTGCACATGACAGTGATGAAGTGCTGCCACTTCAGCACCATCTGCTCTGGAGTTAAAGTCAAAGTCAGCGTCTCTGTACGAAAACTCAAGAAACTGCATAATAAACGCTGAAATAAGACTATAAAACAACCCCCCCACTGCAGCTGAATTCTTAGATTACGCCTATCATCTCCTTCAGACGTGAGAGCACGCAGACTCGTCTTATACTGCAGCACAGTCAAAGGGTTTCTCTCTGTAGGGATGAGTTATGATTCGGTCACATTTATCCTTTAAATCCTTTTTTCTTTCCCTTTCTCACTTTATTTCTTTCCACGCTTGCCATCACATGTCATCATCATCTCCATTTCTCTTTATCTCTTCCATTATTTCAGTCTTTTGTTTTGCTCGCACTCCCATCAGTGCTGCAAAGTGTGACAGCGGGAACTCGCAATGCACTCGGTGACCTCTGAGCCCTCCTCTCCCTCCCTATGAGCACCCTACTGTACTTCGAAAAAAAAAAAGCGATCCTTGTCTAAACAGTGGAAAGAATAAAAGGCAGTTAATGGAACCTCATTACGTAAATGCTCTCTGCTCTTATGAGCCCTGACCACAGCTGAAAATGACACCAGCAGACTTTGGTCAATAGCGTGCTGTGGGCTGCATTCACAGAGAGGACACAGAGCGGTCCACTAGAGGGCAACTGTGGGGGGAAACAATGAGAAGGGAATGGCTCTGCAGCTGGAAAATGGACCTGTAACAGGTAATCACAAAAAATATGTGCCCCGAAAACTCACCGATGACACAAAAGGGCTTCCTGGCGAAGCGCAGTCGACCCTGCCATCCTCTGTAGCGACAGCAGCATCCCGCTGACCAGATCCGGATGATGTACTCCAAGCCAAACACCACGATCATCACGAACTCCTGTTGGAAGGACAGAAACAACAGTTGTTTTGGCAGCCTGTTGATGATGGTAACAGAGAGCATTAATCTGGTTTTCCAGGGATTAAATCAAACACAACTGAGCCAGTGGCCATATTAGAAAGGAAGTAAACAGGTAAAGAGATGAGCAGGTGCAAGGACCAAAACAAATGTGCCTGACAGTCTGGTCTGACATCTGTGCACAGGAGCTCCAACCCAAGGACATAAATACTCAGTTTCATCATCCTGATGCCTCAATGTTAGCATTTTGGCTAACATTGAGGAAATGGACTGAATGGGTTCCACACACAGACCTTCTAATTAGGGCTAAGTGTTGTTGTGAATTGGTACTGAACTGATGTTGGAGATGGAATTTCCAGGCAGGAGGAAAAGAGGAAGATCACAGAGGAGGTTCACAGATGTAGTGAAGGAGGACTTGCAGAGGGTTGGTGATGACCTGCTGTGTGGCCCCTAAAGGGAGCAGCCAAAGAACAACTGAACTGAATTGACAGACTAATAAAATCCTGGAGCACAGACTCCTTGGACAGTCTGTTAGTACAACTAATCGCACAGCTGCCACTAAAAATGCTCCAAAATGCACCAACAGGACAAACACGGGCAAGTTGAGATCCAGTTAGTTGATCTCTGTAGCTAATTTTATTTTATTTTTAATCCATTTCATTTATACACTGCTCAAAAAAATAAAGGGAACACTCCAATAACACATCCTAGATCTGAATGAATGAAATATTCTCATTGAATACTTTGTTCTGTACAAAGTTGAATGTGCTGACAACAAAATCACACAAAAATCATCAATGGAAATCAAATTTATTAACCAATGGAGGCCTGGATTTGGAGTCACACACAAAATTAAAGGTTAAAAACACACTACAGGCTGATCCAACTTTGATGTAATGTCCTTAAAACAAGTCCAAATGAAGCTCAGTATTGTGTGTGGCCTCCACGTGCCTGTATGACCTCCCTACAACGCCTGGGCATGCTCCTGATGAGGTGGAGGATGGTCTCCTGAGGGATCTCCTCCCAGACCTGGACTAAAGCATCCGCCAACTCCTGGACAGTCTGTGGTTCAACGTGACATTGGTGGATCGAGTGAGACATGATGTCCCAGATGTGCTCAATCAGATTCAGGTCTGGGGAACGGGCGGGCCAGTCCATAGCTTCAATGCCTTCATCTTGCAGGAACTGCTGACACACTCCAGCCACATGAGGTCTAGTCAAGGGGTCTGAGGATCTCATCTCTGTACCTAATGGCAGTCACGCTACCTCTGGTGAGTACATGGAGGGCCGTGCGGCCCTCCAAAGAAATGCCACCCCACACCATTACTGACCCACTGCCAAACCGGTCATGCTGAAGGATGTTGCAGGCAGCAGATCGCTCTCCTCTGTCACGTCTGTCACATGTGCTCAGTGTGAACCTGCTTTCATCTGTGAAGAGCACAGGGCGCCAGTGGCCAATTTGCCAATCCTGGTGTTCTCTGGCAAATGCCAAGCGTCCTGCACGGTGTTGGGCTGTGAGCACAACCCCCATCTGTGGACGTCGGGCCCTCATACCATCCTCATGGAGTCGGTTTCTAACTGTTTGTGCAGACACATGCACATTTGTGGCCTGCTGGAGGTCATTTTGCAGGGCTCTGGCAGTGCTCCTCCTGTTCCTCCTTGCACAAAGGTGGAGGTAGCGGTCCTGCTGCTGGGTTGTTGCCCTCCTACGGCCTCCTCCACGTCTCCTGGTGTACTGGCCTGTCTCCTGGTAGCGCCTCCAGCCTCTGGACACTACGCTGACAGACACAGCAAACCTTCTTGCCACAGCTCGCATTGATGTGCCATCCTGGATGAGCTGCACTACCTGAGCCACTTGTGTGGGTTGTAGAGTCCGTCTCATGCTACCACGAGTGTGAAAGCACCACCAACATTCAAAAGTGACCAAAACATCATCCAGGAAGCATAGGTACTGAGACGTGGTCTGTGGTCCCCACCTGCAGAACCACTCCTTTATTGAGTATCTTGCTAATTGCCAATAATTTCCACCTGTTGTCTATTCCATTTGCACAACAGCATGTGAAAGTGATTGTCAATCAGTGTTGCTTCCTAAGTGGACAGTTTGATTTCACAGAAGTTTGATTTACTTGGAGTTAGATTGTGCTGTTTAAGTGTTCCCTTTATTTTTTTGAGCAGTGTATTAAGGCTTGAAATCAGAGACTGTTGGGGGTGTCGTAGGTCACATCTTGGTTGCTGCTCCCCTGCTGAGCTTCACGTCTGCTAAACAAACCACTGTTGGTGCCCTTTAAAGCTGTTTAGTGAACTAACCTGACCACGATGGATTGCTATGCTATTAACTGACTGTCCAAGAAGTCTTTGCTTCACTTTTTTCTAATATCAGCTCACTGCTTTGCTCTAATTACAGTTTGTTTCTGGGAGGAGGACCCATTTCCTTTTGGGGTTGTGTGATGAAGGGCCAAATTAAACATGCGCATCTACCCACTGTGGCAACCCCCTTGAGAATAAGGAAGTAGGTGAAAGTAGCTTTTACTTATTACCAATTAGCAGGTATCTGCTCCTATATGATACACATGTAAAGTTTAGCTCATAAGTTAGAACTCTGGCTTTGCGTTCATAGACAGTATAAAAGATGTCGTTTTAGTTTCAGGGTTATAAATGTGAATGCTTGCTGCATTCTTTTTAATGGCCACCAGGGGGCAAAGACTTCTGGTCCTGGAAAAGATACAGGAAACGGTCCTTCACGCTGACCTCTATAAATGTTTTCCTGATGACCTTATGGGCTCAGTCACTTGTTTTCCTGCCATATTTAATAAATTATTAAGTCCATTTTGCACAATTTGGTCAGTGATTGGACAAACCACTGACCAACAACTTGTCGTTGGCCAATGAGCTGCAGTTTCAGGATCAGATCCACATCTGGTTTTAAAACTTGAAGCTTCATAACGAGCCCTCACAAACCAGTGGATGATGTCATGATATGCTGTGTGTGTTTCAGATGCAAAGACCGGCAGCAAATTAGGTTGGGCTGGACTTATTATTTTGGCTCATCAGTGTAAATTTATATTAGTCATTGTTTGGGATTCATCACATGTCATTATATGTCATTAATGCAGTGTTTGTGTCATTTCAATGGATGCCGCCTTGTGTATTGTGTGCCATAACGACTGAGACGGGTCATCTGTTAATGCACACACATGGCTTTAGCTTCCATTAGATGGAAAAGCTGATGCAATTAACGTGGTGCAATTTGTGAAATGGCAGCTCCAGCTGCAGGGGCAATCATGTTCAGTAAATGCTCGACTGTACAAAAAAAGTGACCTCTTCGTTCTGCAAAAGCTTTTTAAAAAACAAAACGAAACATATGTTGAGTCATATGGAGAATCTGTTAAAAAGGCACTTCTGCTCCTGTGATGTCTTCTGTCCTCCCTCATTTCTTCTCTAGACAACTTTGAACTCCATCTTTTAGTACTTAAACAAAGTGGAGTTCTCAGTTTGAGGGCAGGTACTTAAGTCTGCTCTTTATTCCGTTATCCTGAGGTCGAACCCAAGAGCTCTCCTGATGGCTGTACAGATTTTTCATGATGGTAAATTTTCCTTTCACCAATTCATAATCCGATTTTTGTTGAGTTTCTTTAATCAAGGCAACAACATCATTACCTGTTCATCATATTCCTTATTTACAGGTTCTCAGGATAATAGTTTGTCAGTGATCAAAATTAGCACACAATTACTGGATATTTGGTCAAACACTGGTCAGTAATCCCCTGGCAATCACTGGTCAGAAGGGAAAAATAAGTATACCTGTTGGGGAATACAGCGCTGCACCAAAAACCTTCTTATAACTGCAGGTTGGCATGGTCACCAGTAGTTTGCAATGGAAAATGCAGAAACGTCTGCAAACACTAAAAATAATTGCCAAACCAGAAACAGAGAATGTTTTAATTCAATTCAATTCTATTTGTATAGCACCAAATCACAACTGTTGTAAGGTAACGACCCTAAAATAATACAGAGATTTCACCCAGCAGCAGCCAGCAATCACTCACCAGCCAGTCTTTAGTGAACCTCCGGTCACTGCTGGTCAGGCGGTTGCTGACTGGCCTGTAGGCCTGTGTGACTGAGGCCTTACAGGCTCTGTGTTTGAAAACACTAGACTGACAGGAAGTGGTCAGACATGCTTTTTGGAAAGGTACATTTGCATGCATTATCTCAAAAATGTGCTAAAAGAGGTTACATTGGAACTGTATGATAATTATGCTCTGATATTCTGACTGACAATTTGAATCAGTTGTTAACATGATATAATTTAAATATGGTCTGGGGTTGACCCCATGTAAATGGAGAGTGTTCTTCACATACTAAGGTTAATTCTATTGACATTATACATGCGTCCCTTAGGCAGTATTATTAGAAGGTATAGCATACATTTTCATTGCTATGCAGATGATACCCAACTTTATCTATCCAGATGACACAAATCAATTAGTTAAACTACAGGAGTGTCTTAATCCTTAGATTAGATAAAACATTATTAATCCCTTAAGGAAGATTCCATCAGGGAAATTAAAGAGGTTATATCCTCATACATTTATCCCTAAAGACAAAAAAATGCCACTTTCCCAAAAGCTGCTGTGAGAAACATTATATAGTAATATATTTTTTCCACTTTAAACAATTCAGTCTTTTAAAACTACTTCAGCCTGAAATATACATATCAATTATTTATTATATTTTGGGGATTTTAACAATTTAAAGGCCAGCGTGTTTACATAATTTCACTGTTTGCTTTTTTATATAAGAAAACTACTAAAATAATTTCCATGAAATAAATTTTAAGGAGTATTTTTGTCATTTTTATTAGGCCCTGAGATTGGTCAATGATTGGCAGCAACAATCATTTTCATGTATTTTTATCTTTGCTATAGAATCAGATTTAAAACAAACAAACAAAAAACAAACAAACAAAAAACTCACTCAAAGTCCTGAGGACGAAAAATGTCACCTTCTCAAAAACTGCTGGTTTCCTCCAACAGTCCAAACACATGCTGTTACTGGGTTAGGTTAATTGGTGATTCTAAATTGCCCACAGGTGTGAATGTGAATGCGAGTGGTTGTCTCTCTGTGTTAGCCCTGCATAGATTTTCTTGGGGAGGTAGACAAGCGTGATCCAAAAGAAGTCGGAATTTCATTGGTAGCTGAGAATTTCATACAATAAATATGCAATGAAAGGAGTACAAAACTTCCTGTCAGCTGCCTGGCTTTGGCCTTTCTGTTCTTATCAGCAGGGAAACCAAATTTGTTTATTTCTTTTAGGGTGTATTTACAAAATGCATTAATCACACAAAGGGTTATGGGTTAGCTGCTTTCTAACAGATTCAGCTATGAGCTAATTCCATCTGCAGTTCGTGGGCAGGCAGGAAAAAACAATAAATCAGCATCTGCAGTTAAAGTCCATAAGCACGCACACACACACACACACACACACACACACACACAAAAAACAACATAAATAGCCAAATGTTAATCACAGAATTTTTAAGAACAAGAAGCAGTTATCATAATAAGATTAATGCTCATAAGACACAAAATCAGTTTTTTCCCACATTATGAAAGAAAATATGGAAACCTTCATATTGTTCGTATGTTTGGGAGCAGCATCCAAGCTTTAACTGGTTTATAGGCGAAGGCTGAAAGCCGTGCCTCGCGTTGGCACGCTACAGTCTCCCCGTGTGGTCGACCTGGTCGCTCTACTCTGAGCAGGGCGGGACAAATGTGTGTCTGAATACAATATTAGGTTATCAAAACTTAGGTCAGCCTGTGACCAGGATGACATAGAGTAATGAAAACCAGAGAATCACTGATCTCAAGTATCTTAGATGTCAGTGAGTGCCTAATGTGTGTAAAATGAGGTGATTAACCAGGATTATCTTCAGCTCAACGTTTGGTTTCTTACCAGGATGAGCAGGCAGTAGGAGGAGAATTCCTGATGAGCCGGGATGGTGGAGAACACAGAGAGGACCAGGCAGCTGAAGACCAGGATGAACCTGAACAAAACAAAGAACACACAAAACTGGAGTCAAACAGGATGACCTCATCCACCACACAGACCAAACCATCATTTCCACTGGTCACAAACGGGCCGTGCACTCAAGTGGAATTGTTCCTCTGTGACAAACTCTTGAACCCATTCTGGCAGTGAAGGAAGAGCAGTACACCAATGACCTGGCAACACAATCGCACAATTATTTCCTCTCTGCAGTGAACCATGAGCCCAAGCATTATTCAATTTCCTGAGATATCAAGTTAATCATGCTTGTTTGTGCAACATGGTTTGCAAGAAACAAGCAGTGAAACTGCGGCTCTTGGAAAACAAGCAACATCCGACAATTTCCACACTCCCGACTGTCGCTCCGTCCGCCAGGAAACCAAAGCCTTCCATCTTCATAACATGTTTTTTTTCCTTTCCATCACGTAAATCATCCAAAAACATCATTGTTTGAAATGTGAGTGCAGCATTTAGAGTTACGGTGGCTCCTGATGTTAAACGGTGAGAGCACATCTGTGTTCTATCATCTCAGACTGCCGCAGAGGCCCGTCTGACACGCAGTGTGTTTAAACTATTGTTCAATGAGAGCAACACAGCCTGCTTCATGTTGCGCATTAATAATGAGATCTAATTTTTAGCCTCTGAATTTCACTTCGACATGAAACTCGTCACAGACCAAAGGAACTTTAATTACAGAATTTCAGGTTATTGTTTACATCCATGTCAGAAGCCAAGGAAGATCCCTCGCTACTGTGCTACAGAGCCGAGAAAGCAGGGGCCACGCTGTGCTCAATACCTTCTGCCCTCCATGATAAAACGTGCTGCTTTTACGATAAGTGTCCACAATTCCCGTTTACTGCTCGATACAGAAGAAATGACTTTATTATTATTATTATTGAACTGCAGCCTAAGCAGAGCTCTGCCTCTTCCAGGGTGTTCATAAGCCAGCTGAGAGATGAAGGTTGTGGTTGCTCAGTTTTGCTCCTAACTGATTGGTTGAATCCTTTAAATACAGAGGAAAGGTGCATCCTTTATTACATCCTTTAGCAAAGGAAAAGCAACACATGATCCAACGATTCAGGGAAGAAAGGATCAGCGTGAATGCCAAATGAAGCAGATTGTAACTGACATAATTTCTGCATTTACCCTCTAATGCTATAATCTGCTAATATGTGTTTTGAACTTTGAATAATGATCAAAGTGAAGTGATGGCTGTCATCCATTAATTCCCTGCAGATAAAGTTCAGGGTTGCGGGGATGCTGGAGTCTATCCCAGCGGTCACTGAGCGATACAGGTCGCCAGTCTATCACATCGACACCAACATCCAGAGAGCCTATCACAGACACTAATTCATCCTACAGCCAAACTACAATCACCAGTTAATCTCACATGTGTGTCTTTGAACTGTGGAAGGAAGCAGGAGAGGAGAACATGCAAACTTCAAGCCGAAAGCCCTCAGACGGCAGGTGGAGTCAAACTCAGGACCTCCGCTGTTCTCTTTATCTCATGAATTCTCTCATGTTTCCATCGAGGTTGACCAAAACACACGAGAGAATTTTTTGACTATTTGACTGCTACCAGAATCTCTTCAGGGTGTCCTGGGTCCACCCCAGGAGGTGGCTGGGAGGTGCTCAAGCTCCCTCAAACGGTCATTTCGATGTGGAGGAGCCGCAGCTCTACTTGGTGTGCTGAGATAAACACAGAATCACTCAGAACTGAAGTAAATAGATTTGCTCTTTTTCCTGATCCAGCTTCTTTTAGTCAGGATGGGACCGACACCTGGTCAGCGCATCTCCACATGAGAGTCACGGGGATCAACCCTCTGCCATCCCTCCAGCATAGAAATGAGGCATTCTGTTATTTTGACCTGGAAACACATAATCCATTACTACTTCCATCAAGCAGATACAGATTCCTAGTTGGCAGCAAGGCCATCTGCTGGCAGTATGAATGGGACAGATGCCCACAGATGTCTGAAACAGTTTCTCAGACATTTGGGAAACTGGAATTTTAAAAAGGTTTTCACATTATAATCCATTTCCTTTTGGAAAAATATAATTTTTGGCAATCTGCCCTTGACCCTACCCGTAATGCAGTTTGTCCCTCTGCACAGCTGTACTGGAGCACTGGGGAGCACACACTGGGGACTGTCTCCTATGGGCCTCTCGGTGCCAAACTGACCCCAGACTATCACAGAGTTAAAGGGAAGTCTTTCAAGTTTGACAATCGGGGCCCATCAGGACTACTTTTAGTGTCTGAATGGTGCCTGTGTGAAAATAGTGGGTGTGCAGAGCGGGTCACTGTCCCATACCCCACAGAACAGTTCGGGACTGTGCTGTTTTGACCCCACTCGGGCCCTCACCGACATCCAGAGAGCCAAAATGAAGGTCAGGATTTTCCGCAGCCGCGGGGGTGGTTATGTCATCATTTCTCTGCCCATGAGTTCTCCTCCTGCTCTGTGACAGGCCTCACTGAGCTGCTGGAGGTTCAGAATGAAACAAAAAGCATAAAGTATCAAAAGTTTGAGGTTTGCACTGTTGACATTTCCAAAGATTTGAATAATGTGCTTTTGATTGGAGGAAAACATCTAGTGACAAGCATTGTGGTGCTGTCAGCTGAAACGCGAGCTCCTTGTCACAGGCACACCTACGCTGCTCACACTTACAAGGTTGTCAGACCGAAAATTACAGAGTGACAATCAACTCCCTTCATCTGTAGCCTAACTCGTGTTTCCAGTTTGAATATATTTACTTTAAAAGGGGGGGGGTATTAAAACACCCCCTGACAGCGTCATTAAGTTCTCAATGAGGTTCACTAATTAATCCCACAAACTGATGCTCTCGGCCGGCCTTGGCCCCCCGTGTGTCATGACGCCGGCACTCAGAGCTGAAGGATTAATCTGAAGTATCTCGTTCATTGCTTCCAGCAGAGTGATCGCTCTTAACCTTCCAAACAACAGTGGCTGAACATTAAACTGGCAAACACAAAGATGGAGATGTACATCCTTCCTCCCACGCACCCTCCAACTCCCCGGCTCTCGCACAGAGGCCCAGCATCGCTGAACAAGTGGTGAGAGCTGCTCTGATTAGCATAATTTAATTGATTTGTCTGCAAAATGTGCTCCAAAACTAATGACATCCACAAACTGCAATGGTATATTATACCTCATTATTACTCGGAATTTGACTGGCAAACATGTCTCCATGATCCCCTTTTTATGCCATCTTGGATGGCAGAAGTGTAGAGAGAGAGAGTGGGGGGACAAGCAGTAAAGACCTGGGACGGGACTGAACCCATGCCTCTGCAGCGAGTCCTTACGGCAGCTTTCAGCGTGTGGAGCAATGCAATGCAAAATGCCACAAACAGACACTGTAGCTAATGTGCAAAGATAAATGATCATAATGGCAACAAAAAAAAAAAGCAAAATCACCAATAACAGGTGGAAAAGAGTCAAAAGGAGCTGAACACAATCATGAAGACATGCACAGTTTATTTCAGTGAGAAAAAGAAATGAAAAATAAAAATAAAATGATCACAACTGCAGGCAAAACCGCCCAAAAGAGACAGGATGAACTGAGGGGCTGCACCGAGGTCCAACTGTAAGATAACGAAGCTGGAAATGAGCAGACTGGCTGATGGTCTCACTGTGCAATATGTGCTGTCCATTCTGATAATAAAGTGAATCTTTCACCTCAGTCTGGTTCAGTGCATAAATATATAAACTGAAAAATAAAGCTAAGCTGTGGAAGTCTGCATCATATTAATGACAGCTCTGTGCTATCCCAACAGTGACACCTTAACTGAAGCTAATAAGCGACAGCTCAAAGTCTGAATCTGCTGCTTGAATGTTTTGTGAAACATACACCTGGAGGTCTTTTTTTATTTTTATTTTGCTGGACACCAATTAAGTGTCAGCTTGCACACTTGTATTTTTATTATGTATTTGCCTTTACTGTATCTTACTCATTTTATTTCTATATTTTTACTTTAGCATTACTTTTTGTTCCCCTAATTTTTCTTAATTTTATTTGAATTCTTATAGAACATTTCAAATTTTATTTCCTTTTTCTGTTTTTGGCTGAAACAAAAACTTCAGTGTGGGAGGAGTTTGGTGATGGTAAAAATCCCAAGTGGAGGAGTTTAAGTATCTCGGGGTCTTGTTCATGAGTCAGGGAAGAAGGGAGAAAGAGACCTGGGGGTAGGGATGTAGATATATATAATATATCTAAGAACTAGTCCATTTACCATTTACCATCTATGGTCAAGAGCTTTGGGTAGTGACCGAAAGACTGAGATCCTGGACACAAGTGCCAGAAATGAGCTTTCTCCAAAGGGTGGCTGGCCTCTCCCTTAGAGGGAGGGTGATGAATTCAGTCATTCGAGAGGGACTCAGAGTAAAGCCGCTACTCTGCCACATCTAAAGGAGCCAGTTGAGGTGGCTCAAACATCTGACTAGGATGCCTGCTGTGTGAGGTGTTCTGGGCATGTCCTACCGGGAGGAGGCCCCAGGGCAGACCCAGGACACACTGGAGAGATTACAGAGAGATTATATCTCTTGGCTGGCCTGGGAACGCCTCGATATCCCCCCAGATAAGCTGGAGGAGGTGGCTAAGGAGAGGGAGGTCTGCACTAAAGGAAAGGTGCTATAAAATAAAGTTTGATTGACTGCCCATTTAACCTGGTTTTTTACACTAGAGGGTCATGTGAGCACGTCACTGTATAGACAGAAGTTATGCTGACTCAGCTTGAAGGTGACACGTTCACATCTGCGTGTGGCGTAACTGGATAAATCGTGATAAGTCACACAGAGAGAATCAGTGCTACCTGCTGCCCCACAGACTGCCAGAGCAACATAATAAGAAGCTTCACTCTCCCCTAAAAGCACCTTTCCTATTAGTTCTGTTGTGTGTTAATTGGACCACAGCACACTAATAGACTCATTAATGATGCTCTAATGATCACATCTGATTGGGTTTCTCATGTCAGATGATGCCATAAGCTGTTGTGAGACACATGACATGTAGATATATTATCTGATGCTGTCCATGGTCCTGAATCCAAATTCTGCTCCTGCCCTTAGATTTTAGTTTCCCAGCAGATGTCATATGATTTAACTTGATTTTTATTAAATGATCCCACCGATCAATTTACCTTTTAATTTCATATTTTGTCCAAGCGGTGTAAACAAGAGAAGTTCAGCTAGAGCACAGTTATTCCCCTTTAAAGGACACGCCATCAGTTTATACATGATGCTGGTAACTATGACACTGTACTGGAAGCTTTGTGAATGTTTAGAAAATATTAGATCTATCCCTAAATATGACTTTTTAAATCCGAAACTTAAAAACCATCTCAGGCTGCATTTTCATATAATTTTGGAGCTTTAACTACAGACAAAAAGCAGAAAATCTCTGCAGCTGTACAGAACAACAAAACCAAAATGGAACATAGTTAGCAACTTTGTATCATTAAGAACTTCAAGTTAGTAAAAAGATTGATTCTGCTAAGTTAGCTGCTTCTCCACATATTTAAAATCCAGTTAAATGGGTCTAGTGAGACTAATAATCTCTGCTGCTTCTCTGTTTCTAGAGCTCATGATCTGGTGAGGGGGACGACATCCTTGAATGTTTTGGCAGAAGAAAGTGTTCCCAAATGGCAGAGCACGTGTTAAGCAGGAGAAGTGTGTCACATTAATATCCACCGCGTGTTATCCTTGGGAACTTTATGAGTCGATGAGGAAACAAAGTGAAGCTTAAACCTCCATAAAAGACCTGTTTGAGCTCATAAAAAGTGCTCATACCTTTCAGGTTTTCAGAGGACTGCCTGTCCTGTTGTGCATGTGTGTACATGTTTATGTTGTGTACATGGTGAGAAAGATTATTATCGAGCAGCTGTTAAATAAAGTCGCTGTTTCAGGTTTGGGGTTCTGGAAGTCATCCTCTAAAAGCATAAAGAATGGTCTCCCCACAGTAGTCTGACTGTGACCCAAAGATTTGACTTCGAGACCTTTGACCTCCCCTGTGAGGTCAACATTCCTCCGCGCAGTCAGTCAGTCATGCCTCTCAAATCTCAAAGCATTCTTGGCATTCGTCCTGACAGTGTTGGTTTAATCCAACAGCGACAGAGGCTCACCAGAGGAGGAGGAAACGCTTAACGCTGCCTCAGAGATGACCCTTCATGCTTTTTTCTTTATGGGATTGATCAGTGAGTACACACCATGTGTCTGTGTTACCGCTTCCACCATATGTAAATTTGTGTCTTTCAGAGGGATTATAAATATTCCAGTGAGACTCCCCACCTTTACACTTCTCCAGCTCAGTCACACATTCATGTAGGAAATCTGCAGGGTTGCATGTATGCACACATGTTCTTTACAAGCTATAAGCTGCTACGTGTTAAAAACCACAGTGCTAACAGTGAGCTGCAGCCATTAGTGCGACTGTGAAGCTCAGGAAACAACAGAACACATTTCCATAATTCACCTGGGCTCTTTGAAAGCCTAAGCCTGGGATGCTCTCTGTATTTTGTCAAGCAGTAGCAAAGAGGGGTGGGGAGTGTCTCTCATTCCCCATAATGCTGATGTTACGCATCTCAGGCTGCAAGAAGCACTGAGTTAGAGCAGGATGAGCTGAATGTGTTTGGGAGATTAGATGAGTGCAAATGAACTTGCAAAGTCGGCTCAATGAAGAAGCGGGCGTGAGGATTTTCGTGACATCTGACTATTGATACAGTGAGGCATTCGGGAGGAGCCCCGTGACTTTGTTTGTTATTGTGTGAGGGCTGTTTGCTGTGAGCAGTCTTTGGAAAGCCGATAACGCACAACACACGGCGCTGACAACGATGCACGCCGAGCAAATAACAGAAACTTCAGCACAGGGATTTTCAAACTGTCATGGCCTCGTTAAAAATAATAAACACACACTGTAACTATAATGTTTCATATTTTCAGTGACGTCCTGCATTGCGGTGGGGGCAGCTGTTCTGTTTATGTTTGAGTTAAGGAGAGGAAGTTCTACCCACCACAATGACAAGCTTCAGAGTCAACAGACGGCGGGCATGTTGCTTTTTGGCAAAGCTTTCAGTTTACAATATTTCTGTAGCCAGAGAACTTCCTTTTTACGTCATTTCATTTAAGTCTGGCTTTTGCATCTGCACACAGGCTGAACCAATGAACCTCTGCAGAGCCATTAGGTGCAGGATGATTATTTCCATTACATCCTTAAGATTCACTCAGCCTAGGTTCCCCCCACCGATGTGCTCCGACGTCACGTAGCTGCAGGTAGCGTTTGGCTGTGACAGCTTTAAATTGCTCCTCTCTGGGGAATCTCCTGCTTTATGTGTTCGGGAGGAGAGGACTGCACAAACAGTTTATAGATTACTTCACAATGAGGCTTCACACAGCCACCAGCACTGAGTGAGAGTATGTTTAACGATCCCGATTAAAAAACTGCAAAATAACATTTCAGAAATGGGAAAATCTGGTTCCAGCCCAGGTTTGAATGTGTAGACAAAGTGAAACAGGAGTTCTCCGAAGGTTTAAACGTATATATGGTTACAGACCGTCTGTGCACGTGCACGCCCACTGCAGCCCTACCACCGGCTAGCAGCATTTACTGTGAACTGGAAGCCGCACACTCAAGCCTTCCAAGCCAGTTATAACCTCTTGTGCAGTGAGACCCACGTGGCCTAGGTATGGGATCCTCTACAAGGTGGGCACACTGGATACCTTGCATCCCCAAGCAGAACCACAGGGTCTCTGAAGAGACTAGGCCCCCAGATGCATGGAGTGGTGAGTGGACGTGGCCTGATGTCACTGCCTTGTGAATGACTCGGGAAAGCCAAAAGCTTTGTGACTGCAATCATCTACGGGAACAATCCAAAGAGAAGGTTTGGTGTGGAGTTAACCACCTCATTCTAAAGAAAAGAAACAGCTACAGAACTTCCAAAAGTCATTTGAGATCTAACACTGTTTATGAGCTATTGGATGGCTGAAGCCAGGAATACAACCAACACAACTGTTAGTAAAAGTTCAAATCAAAGAGACTATTTGATATTCTATTTAATACTGTAACAGAATAGACTAGAAGGCTGAACGTGAGACACTTTAGGGCAAAAAGCAAGCTCAGAAACTCACAGACTAAAGATCCTGAAAGCTCTAAGCACCCTTCAGAAGGCGAAGCTTTCGATTTACCTGTCACTCTACGCTCCGACCACCACATGTGGCCACGAGCCGTGAAACAGTCTGGCTCAATCAATGAGTGCGTTTCACAGATCCAACTCTCTCTCACATCCACCATCAAAACTCCAAGATGGCGATGGTGAGAAAGCTCATCTCAAGGCTTCATAACAGACCTCAATAACATGCCCATCATTTAATCTTTTTATGCCATACAGTAATGATATTAAGCTGCTAAAAATGTTTTAGGCTATACACCAACAGCTACTCAGCCAAGACAATCACACTTACTCATCACATTATTTTGTATTTGACAAGTGTAGAACCAGCAGATTTTAGGACACTGTGGTTTACGAGCACACAGTGCGTGTACAATTCGGAGGCACCGACTTTCCATGGAGGTTTTGCACACCCTCCAGATGTGAAATCCATTCTTGAACTCCTGCAAAACGGTCGCTGCCATTATTGAACAGCAAAAAATGCAGTTCTTTGGCATTAGAACAGAAAACCAGCAAACCCCGTCTGAAGCATGTCTCTAACCACCCTCTCTCTTCCAGTAAGACGGCACACAAACAGAACAAATTAGCAACTACAGTTATGCAATCTTATGATAATAAACGGTAATAGGACTAATAGTTTTTAATGGATTGATAAACAGTCATAAAACGAGATGCACTGCATGTGACTCATGGATCCTGGGAGAGAGATGTACCCACAGTCTGGATCTGAGCTGGAGCTACAGGAACATTTAAGTTCTACCATCACTGGTGATCGTGGTTTAAAGGTTTAATAACTGGGCACTTTTTTTTTCTTTTTTTTATCTCCAGCACTTGCTGGACATTCTGTAAAGCTTATATCCCGTCTTTACTTGAATCTCATGCTGAAGCATTCTCAGTCAGTGTTGGGAGGAGTCGAAGGACATAAATCAGCTTCTTATTTCAGCTGTAAAAACAGACTCACTAACACAAAGTGTGTTTGACAGGAAGTACAGTCTATCTGTCTATATGTGTATATACACCTCTCTAAGCTCCTGAGGATTAAAACAACATGGCATATATATCTTATGAACTTACGAGGCCTCTCATCATCATCACGTGATAAGACATCTTAACTCAAACAGGTGGCGCCGAGCACAACAACCCCGCCCCCGGCAGACATTTTAGCACATAAAACAACCCACAGGTCATGTTGTCCCTGCACATAACTTTGTTTTGACCTTTAACCTTCAGGTCAAACTCGTCGAGATGCAAACTCATCCAAGATTTTCAGTAGATGCATTTATGGTGTGAATTTGAACAGATTACCTCACATCGTTCTCGAGTGTTCACAAGATTTTCAAAAAGACTTGACCTCTGACCGTGATCCAAAAATGTAATCAGGTGATCTAGGGGTCACTGGCCATTTTTTGAGTAAATTTAGTATGAATCAGACGGACAGACAGACATACCAAAAACCTATATATATATTTAGGCTTAAAACCCACAACCTCCACATGCTAATATTACAGAAATAAGTATATTATAAGCATATTTCCCCACTAACCATTTACTAACCCAGTAAAACCGGAGAGTTTAGCAGGGCACAGAGGATCAGATACGTGGATCACAGTGGCATTAAAACAGATCTAGCCAGTACATCTGGACTACAAACACATACGGCTCATTTTGCAGTATAATTAAAATCTGTGAACCAAGACCTTTAACGTGTTAACTTTGCTCTCTCTGATGTGATAATAACCGTCTTACAGGTCTCACAGTAAAGCTTGTTTATTCTATAAACACTACAGAAAAAATAACATAAAACCTCACAAACTGATAAATGGAGCGCATACAAAGAGCTCTACACACTGTTCCTATAAACTTTATCTTTCAGCTTAGTGCTTTTATTCAGTTTTCTGCAGCCCTGATTCTCTCCATCCTTAGCTGGTGTTACATATCATTTCTTACTGTGCCCCAAAGAGGTAATTAGTGTAAAAAATCAGATGGACAGCATGTATCATCCTGTAATGCTTCCCCTTATACAGCAGCCAGCTATCACAGCTCAAGTCCAAAAAAAGAAACACAAGAGGAAAACATGAGGAGCCTGAGTAAGGGCACACATATAATCCTGTGCGCTGTGAAACGGTGCTCTATTACAAAAGCAAAATGCGAAGGCTGTGAGGAGATAAACCCAGTGAGACCACCCACAGAGTGCAGCTATTTCACAGTCATCCTTTATTTGTGCACATCTGAGAGACCACAACGAAAATTCAGCAAAAAAACTGAAACATTAAGGGCCTTTAAAATGTTTGAAGAGAAAGAGAAACACAACTGCATAAAACCGCAAGTGTGCAAAGTTGTAAAGCAGCCTGACTGCAGTTTATTGTGTCTGTTCTCTGCTGTTGAGGCACGTAAAGAGCCTCCACAAATTAAAAGTCCATCAGCAGAGCTGCGGGAGGACTTGTAATGGAAAGCAAAGGGGAGGAACTGAACAATTCAGACTTCATAAATGAGCCAGACCCTGATTGTGAAGCTTCCCACTGTTTATGAAGCTCTGCTGTGTTGTGAAGTGTTCGTCTCACATTTACCGTAATTACCGTATAATGGTAAGAGTGCACCTGGGGCTGGAAGACTTAATTTGGTATCAAAGCACCAAGTGTGGTTTTAAAAAAATGACAATAGCTGCTGTTGTGATAACAAATTATAAGCCTATGTAACAGTGTCTTTAAAGGGTAATGAAAAGACTGTTAGCAAGCTTTGGTTCCACCTTTTCTCTGTAAATATCTGTAACCACGGGACGAGACTTTTGGTGCCAGAAGCTTTCTGGTTTCCATTTTTGTAGCCTGAGTATTCCAGACTAATGACATTGGAAAGGGCTTTTGGTTTGGGATCACATTTGAGGAAATGTGGCCTTTAAACCATCACATTTTGCAACTGCAATTACAAATGCAACTGCATTTGTAAACGCTGACAGCCGCACAGGAACAAGAAGTCTTGGCCTTGAAATATTAGCCGTTATCCCCACAGGCTAAAGTGGCATCTGTACAGACAGCAGCAATGCTGCGACCAAAGACCATCAAATTAATTTCAGCCATAAATAATTGCTGGCTACTAATGTGGGCGGGTCCTGAGTCAAACTTATCACAACACTGAGGTGAGCGACTGAAGCAACTACCAATGGGAGCAAAGGATGCTGTTAACTCACATATACCAGCAGTCCTCAGCACGAGACCATCATCTTTCAGAGGACACTGGCTAATGCTAACATTAAGAAAATAAACTTCCTGTCCAGAGGCATGAAGAACATTTATTGGATATCCCATAAGGTGATGGAGGTGAGTTGGATGCCGGTGTAGTGGCAAAACTCTTGCATAAAGAAGCTGCAGGTGTCGTGCTCGTCTAGATGCAACAAACGTGCTGTTTAAAATACCTTCCAGGCAAAGGAGAAACTGACGATCAGATAACACATCAACACAGGCGCTCAGCCTTCAGTGTGCTAACATGTCGACCGGCGACCAACGTCGGCTAAAAAAAAACAAACAATGACTTTAAGCGTGGACGAGACTTATAAGTTATAGATCATAGCTGGCCTCCACCTCCTACATCAGAGGTCTCGAACCTGTGGCTGCAGTGGCTCCCTGACACAAAACTAGATGAATACGATCATGGAAATAAAGAAGAGGTTATTTAAACTTTTCATTGTTGGCCGAGATTCTTTACGCTCTTTTCAAATTTGTTTTGCGTGCAGGAGTTTTGTTCAAAAGGTGGGCGCCCGCTGCGCTGCACTGATGTCTTTTAGTCATTTTGGGTGGCGCTGCACTGAACAGCTTTTAGAGAAGATGTGAAATTAAAACCTGTTTAATCACCCTGATGCAGTCGGATGTTGGTAATTAGCTAGTGCCCACCGTTCAGCAGTTTCACACTTGTCACTGAGGTCTAAATGGAGTAGACTTCATATTTCTTCTCATTTGACTTTGCCTCTCTGAAGCAGAGAGAATATTGGACGCTGGACTCCAGGAGGCGTATTGAGAGGCAGCATTTTGGAGCAGAAACATTCCTGTAAATGATCTGTTAAAACGCTTCTGCAGAGAGTGAGTGGCGTATCAGCGGCCATGTGACCATGCATCAGCCTGCTGTCAGGACTGAAAAGTAACTTTCTTTCATCACCCAGCTTCAGATGAATCACAAAAAGAGTCTCTGCTGCCAAATGAGACTGATGTGACAAGTGAAGAAGAGTCCTTTAATACAAGACTGACACGACGATTCATCCTCACGACGGAGTTTTCCCTCACGTGCACTTCCCATTATCTCTGTTATAGAAGAGGATATTATCTAAAGCAATCATTGTCAGGGACTGATCAGTGCCATTTGCAAACCTATTGATCTGATTCCACAGTTGAAAATATCTCGGTCCACTTTTCAGCCTCCCTCCATCGATCGTCAGTATTTGTCTAATTTTTCCAGCCAGTGGCCGTCAATACTTGAACCGTAGGGCTCCGACCCACTTCTGCCTCCCATCCCCTTCCAGGTGAACAAGTATTAATGATGCCAGGTGAGAGGATAATGAGGCGCCCAGACAGACTCGCCGAGGTCAGGGAGTGGCACGGACACACAGAACTCTCATTGTCACGCCGTAATGAGAGACGGACGTGGCGTCCTGGACTAACCCCACTGACTCTGGGACAACTAATACTCCTCTGTCTTGAATAAATGTATCACCTGTCCAGATGGTGTTCTGGACAACCAGTGGAACGCCCACGCTGCTCTGTGGCGAGCACAGACACATGCCCGAAAGGTCAAACTCACAGATAAATAGACCAACTGTAGGTTTGGAAGACATGAAAAACAAAGTTGCTGGCTTCAGTTCGGCAGCAGCAGTTAAAGAATAATCTCACGGGTCAGCAGAGTTTAGATCAAACCGATAAGCACCAAGGGGGTTACAGAGACTTTAGAGCAGCCAAGGTGTTGTTAGGCACATCTCAAAGCTTCAGCAGATCAGGTCAGCTCCTAAAATGAAGGCTCTCTTTTCTTTTCCTCTAACTTTAGAGCTTTAAACCAATCAAAAACCACTCTCCCTGAAAGATCGGCCGGCTCAGGGGGCTAAAGCGCGGCACGCCTCGCATTCATCTGAGAGCAGAAGACACCAGCAAACTCATTTACTGCAATATCTTCTCAGGCAAACCCCTGTGACCTGAAACTAGCAAGGAACCCATAAATCAACAGTGCCAGAGTGGGCAGGTCGATGGGCCGACACCCAGCATCCATCTCCATGCAGTCTAAATTTGGGTAATAATGAAGGGTGAGGCATTAAAATGGGCTGGGCTGCTGTGCCAGAGCTGAATTATTAATCAAACACAGATATACGTGGCAACGACAGCTTTTCGATCAGCAGGCAATCTTCATTTTCAATCTTCAGCTCCTCTGATTTATTTTCTTCAGCACTTTCGGATGTCATTAATTTTGGCTCTTTCTAAAGAAAATGCCACAAAAGTAAAAGCAACTTCTCAGCACGCTCTGTCAGCAGTAAGTGACAGCTCAAAGGCAGATCTTAAAGTTAACCTTCAAAGAGCCAAAAATAAATGTGTATGTGGGTGTTTTTGAGTGCCAACAGCTGCAGTTCCTTTAATGTCCACTTGAGGCTGTCGCCAAAAGGGAGTCAGTCCAACTTTTGGTACCTGTAGTTAATTTTCTGCTTCACTACAGCTGCACACTATGTTAAATTATAATAAGGCTTAAAATGATGCATCACTACGCTGAGTGACTGGTTAGTGCCAACACAGACTGCTCAGCTAATCAGAGTCCCTTAACTTGTCTCAATAAGTGAGAGTTTTATTTTTATTCTTTGGAAACGCTGTTGTGTCTTCTGTGGATGCTAAGTATCTGTCTAATGTCAGCTGATAACTTATCGCCATATCGTCCAAATGCCATCACTTCTGACCCCCAAAATAACAAACACGGGTTAAGACAAAAGTCCACAAACTAATGTGTGACATCAGAGGGAGGGTCCATCTGAAAACTGAAACAGAGGCAATAGGGGACTTGCATTGTTGCCACTTTCAGGTTGCCACAGCAGGTAGTACCACATTTGATTTGGCAGATTTTTATGACGGATGCCCTTCCTGACACAACCCCAAAGGGATTTGTCTCCTCCCAGGACTGAACCAGGGAGGTTCTGCTTGTTAGGCAAATGCATAAACCACGACACACAACGGGCAACTCTGCAAACACCTTCACTGTGCTGACTTTAACCCGTGTTGGTTTTAGCGCTCGTCTAATCTTCCAGGTTTTACAATCATTCAAATAATTCAATAGATCAATAGTTTCTAACTTTAAAATGACCCCTGACTCCTTCCATCTGTCAGGATGTCCTTCAACGAGAGTCTGAATCGTTGGTGTTTCGGATAAAAGGACTGCATGAATGCAATGCACCGATGGAAGCACTCTGCTTTTCACCAGAATAAAAAACAACTGCTGAGCACAAACCTATTGGATTCATTCTTAGATGCTGTCCTTGAACAATTCAATGAGCTGGAAGAAAAGTCTTTATACTTTATTCCAGGGGACTTTACTCCTACGTTCTGTGAGGTCATCTCGATGAACTTTGGATTTCAGCTAAAACATTTCAAGAATAAATGTTTCGTGTGAACTGAAAATGATGCCTAAGGTTGTCATTCGTCTCCCGGACGCCGTGAAGTCCGTTCTCTCATCCCTGAACTCTGGCAACAAATGGGGGCTAATTTTCAGAAGGCCGCTCTTCCAACGATATTCATCCAGTTGTAATGAACTTGGACTCTTGTGATCTTAAACTGTGTCAAATATGAAATGCAACTGTCAAATCTTCTGACATTAATTATTACTATCTGACCTTTTGACCTCTACTCTGACCTTAGATTTGACCTTCCTAGTAGCAGGAAATCTGTGGGCTTTCATGAAGTAAGGTCACAGATAATCACATGAAGCATCCATAAAATAAGCTTAAATTTTATGGTTAAAGTAGAGTTAAAGTAGACAATTAGCTATTTTAATCATCATATTTGGATTCAGCTCATTCAGGTCCATATGAAATAGAAATAGCACATTTTATCTCTGGGTAGTCACAGTGTTTCCACAAGTGCAGCAGAATACATGATCTCTGAAAGATGAAGGACGCCTGATTTCAAATGTGCAAGACACACTGAAAAATACGTCCATATATTACATATATATAACTTTACTGCTATATTCACATCACAAAAACAAGTCATATCAGTAACAGCTTGCAGGCTCTGAGCAGTTTACTGTGAATATGGTGTATGTGACCACAAGGATAAACACACCAGCACTTCCCAGAGGAACAGGAAGCCTTCGGCTCGGCCACAAAGTTCTGGGTGGGGTGGGGTCAAAGGGACGGCGAGGGTGACAGAGAGACGGTTATCGGGGATCTCTGTGGCCGAGCTGGTTAAAAAGCACAGCAGAGACGAAGAACAGAGGCACGCATCCATCACTTTTAATGCTTAAATCCTTCCTCTGATATTGAAATGTTCCACTCCTGTAAAAATCATTTCTATCAAGAGACAAATCTGTCCTTCATCCGTTTCATGATAAAAAGTCTCATAACCTCTTCATGAATGCAGCATATTTCAGCTGCTAACCCCACACTGAAAGAATACTAAAGTCCTATCAGTCACTGTGTCTGCCTCTCAGCTCTTTACTGGCACACTGGGAGCGCTGTCATTGAAAACATGATAATGCTGTGATGAATGACTTCTGGATGACATGAGAAATGACCCACAGGGGAACATTAAAGTTCCTCCAGCAATGACATGATAAAAATCATGAAAATATAGAAGAGGACTACGCGATGAGCCCTTAATGACTCTCAGCAGATATCTGATGGTAACAGGAAAAAGTGACCGTCAGCGTCTCCTTACAGCAGCTCAGATTCCTTTAACTCGAGGGATCATCAGTCGGCTCGTGTAGTGCAGTACTGCAGTACCCTTGTTATTAACGTAGCTAAGGCTTTTGACTCAGTGCATTGTGCAGTCTTAAAGCAAAGACTTGTCAGTGCAGGGCTGTCAGAAAGACCATCAGGCGGATGTCAGCGCGCGCAGGCTGAAAAATCATTTCCAGCTCGCTTAATGTAACAAAAGGTGTGCCGCAGGTTTCAGTTCTCGGACAAATGTTATTTATTTATTTCATATATAAACAATCTCGGTCAGAACACAATTACAGCAAACTTTCATTTCCATGCTGATGCTGTACTGCTCTGCACCTGCTCCTATCAGACTGTCAGATCCAGTCAGTGCTGAAAAACCGACCTGACGACTAACCTTTTAGACAGCCCGGAGCTCTGACACAACAGGAGCACGTGAGGTTCATTACTCATGACTCTGTCTCACACTTCAGTCAGCAAAAAAATGCAACTTTAAACGGGGTTTTTACGGTAGAATCAACTTATACTGTATAATTATTTTGTGGGTTTCTGCTGTGTGGGTTCATGATTGTCCTACAGTCTGTCTAAATAAAGTTTAAATAAAATAAAGATTTTGTTCAATATGAAAAAATGTTTGACTTTTTCAGTTTTTTTCAGCAACATGTTCAGTTTTTTTTTTTTTGCCTCCTGCCGTCACTTCACCCCCCCGAACCTGCCAGAGACGGCAGTAATCTTATCACATGTACCAAGGCAGCCAGTGCAGTGAGAGCACTTCATGAAGCTCTAATAATTCTTCCCATCATTTTCATATCCTGAGTTTTGTTGTGCGCCGTCTCATTTGTACTGATTCATGTTCGTGTAAAGGGGTGGAGGGGTTTGTGACCCAGGTTCAAGTCATACGCATGATTTAATGTGTATCATTTTTATTGCATTCATTAACATGTTACTATTGTAGTTACAGGTAGGCATTAAAAATGACTGGGTCGGGGTGATGATACAAAATATTTTGTTAGGTTCACAAAAAGGATCACAGTTTGGACTAAAATGCAGCTGCTGCCACTTCTGTTACAGCTTTTAGAGCCATCATGATGCATCCATCAAACTTCATACACTTTAACTTTATTTATCAAAGGACAAAAAACAGTCCACATTTGGAGGTCGTTGCTACAGTGGATCATTCGCCACTCACACCAGAGAACCAAAATCGAGTCATACATGTGACAACATTTTACACCTCATACATTCAAACTTGTACACAAGGGGCAGCCAATCAGAAGAAAGTTGACTTAAAAGTAGGAGGGGCTAAAGCAGATTGGGGCTTTTTCTTTTCTTTTTTAAAGCCTTTATTGAGATAGGACGGTGACTTTATGTGGGTCACTTGCTCAACCCAGCCAGATACACTAGTGTCCCATAAATATGGATTATTTTGAACAGTCAGTCATGCAAAGCTCCTCTGGAGGAGCACAAGAACAAAAATATGGAGCTGGGAATTAGCAGAATAGTTTGTTTTTAATGCTTTTATAAACTAAACTTCAAAAACACAAATCTTAAATATAATTTTGTGGTTTTACAACATAAATAACCGCTCACACCTTTAAAAAAAGGAAGAGGCTCCCTCGAGGATTTTGGATCAACACAGCAGCAAATGGCCAGAAATACAGTAAAGATGACGAGAAATAAACGAAATACTGATGATAACAAGCCTGTTGAAGTAGCTTGAATTTTTTTAAAAAAGAGGCTTGCTGACAGACTGCCGTACTTCTTACAAACTTGCAGATGAGAAAAATGAGATGAAGGTGTCGGTTCATAAGACACAAACCCTCAAACAGCAGCCGGCAGAGCTTCATCTTCCTCCACACATCTGCTTTCACCAATCATCAGCTACCCTTTTCTCCCTCTGCCAATATACAGTACAGAAAGAGCCAATCATCCACACCAGCATGCACTGTTCATTAAGTGGGTGGTTGGAAAATACAAATCAGCACATTGAACTGAACGTCACCACAAATATTTATTTCTCTCTGCACGCAGAAATGATAAAAAACAATTACTGCACAAACCTCACAATGAAGGAGAGTTTCCTATACGCCGCTGCTCGTGTGATTACACTGCATACGGGCCTTTTAATCATTCACTATATGAAAAGAGAAATTTCCACAGTTTCCAACATCAGGCTGGAGAGCGGGTCACGCCATCGCTCTTGGTTCACGAACCGTAATTCAGCCGAGTGAAAGCAATTACAGCAAAACAATGTCTGAATAGGCGGACGAGACAAAGGGAAAGGTGTATTCTCAGTGGCGGATGCATCAGCCACCTTCGGCTCCACAACAGCGTAAAGGTGGAGGTGCAGCTATTGTTGAAAGAGGAGCTCAACTATTTCTCTGCTAATTCCGCTAAAAATGCATTCACAGGGGTTTTCAGCACCTCTCTGGCTGCTGCACAACTGGGATGAAGAGAAAGGATGAGTATGAATGATGGAGGTCTGACTCCTCCCCGATGCTTCCCCATCGATCTCTTTGGCTCCCCTGACGGGGCCAAGAAAACACATGCACCTGATTGCATGCCACTGCTCATGGGAAAACAATTTTCTGCGGAGCCCTGTGGAAAAGCAGTACACTTCCTGTTCAGTCGCAGAGTGGTGAACAGCACATTCTTTGGCTGGCCCTCAGTGTCTCTGTTAAAGGGATTTGTTATGGCGTTTTTACAGTGTGGGTACGCTTCAGGCCGGTGCGTGCGACTCAGAGAGCTGCTCGGTTTTTGTGGAAACAATAATCGGGATGCCAGATAATCACGCTCACGGTTTTCTGGAAAAACTGTTGACTTTTCTGTTCAAGGTAATTTGAACTCTAAGCCATCGTGCAGTGACACAGATGTCAGAAATCAAGAAGCACATAAAAGCCTCTTCCAATATTTCTGATTGACAGAGAAATGTTCTGGTGAAAGGTTATACAGCGAGATTGGCTTTTAATAACCGTTTTTCAAACGAGGGGCATTGACAGGATCAGGAAGATAAAACACATAAATACAGGAGCTGGTTGGCTGTTTTTGTTACAGTAACGATAGCAACCTCACAGTAAATTATGACCGAGACAGCCAGAGAAAGCCAAATGGAAAGATGATATAAATCTGAGACGCTAAATCTATTCGCTTTAGAATGCACGAGTTGGAAATTATGAGACGTTTTCTGGTTAAAGGGTGTGGGGAGGATGAGGTCGGAGATGGAGGTATTTTCCATCCATTAGTGGCGTAGCATGAGATACACGCATAATTCACTTTCCACATCTTCACCCAATTAACTAATCGCATCATAATCGAGGGAGCTCTGGCTGGATGCTTCACGTCAGAGGAGAAAAGTTATCAAGTCTCTTACACACACACACACACACACACACACACACACACACACACACACACACACACACACACTCAGCAGGGAGCTGCATATCATCCTCGACAATGATATGAATGAACACAGCTGATGCAACCCAGTAAACCGTTTCCAATATGGCAGATGCTGGCCTCTCAGCAGAAATATTTTTAACAGCCAAAGAAAATGAAGCAAAATGGATAATGCACAGTGTGGATGTTTGAAAATTCCTCCATAAAATGCAGGAAACTCAGACGAGAAACAAAGAGCGCGCCGACACGATGGGACAAGATGTGAGAGACAACAGCACACGACATTTAAATTTGCAAAGAACACTTTCAATCATTAACTTTAATCATGGAAACAATCTGCAACAACAGCTTAGTTTGAAAAGGTCACCAAGCCCTTCAGTAACAAAGAAAACACTCAGCTGGCTCCGGCACATCATCAGGGACTCGGCTGAGATTAACATTATTAAAAAGGCATCGGTTTTCTTCTGCATTTAAACTAGTGCAGCAAGTTCAGCGAGATGTCAGATGTCTCCTGAACATGTCACATTCAGACAGTCACAAAGTTACAGTCTGAAAAGAAGATATCCATGTGTGACTGTTCCTGTGCAGAATGGGCAGACTGTGGGTTGCACAGCGTATTATGGGATTATGATCAATCTGTCTGCACAAGTGGACCTTTATATAGTCTTACAGTGGGTCATACTCATAGACAGCATAAAAGATAGATGCAGCCCCTGTGACGTCACCCACTGGTTTATGAAGCATTTTCACCATCGCCATCTTGGTGCTTTGAAGCCAGATGTGATGAGTGAGGGGTGGAGGTAAAAGACTGGGAGTCTTTTTCCAGCCACAGTATTCACTCAGACATCCAGATCACTGAGTTCAGGTGTTCCAGTCCCTTCCACAGGTGTATAAACCAACACCTAGGCATGCAGACTGCTTCTACAAACATCAGTGAAAGAATGGGTCGCTCTCAGGAGCTCAGTGAACTCCAGCGTGGTACCGTGATAGGATGATACCTGTGCAACAAGTCCAGTCACTGCTAAATATCCCACAGTCAGCTGTTAGTGGGATTATAACAAAGTGGAAGCGATTGGGAACGACAGCAACTCAGCCATGAAGTGGTAGGACACGTAAAATTACAGAGTGGGGTCAGTGGATGCTGAGGGTCATAGTGCACAGAGGTCACCAACGTTCTGCAGAGTCAGTCACTACAGACCTCCAACCTTCATGTGGCCTTCAGATCAGCTCAAGAACAGTGTGCAGAGAGCTTCATGGGATGGGTTTCCATGGCAGCTGCATCGTTCCATCACCAAATCAATGCAAAGTGTCGGATGCAGTGGTGTAAAGCACGCCGCCACTGGACTCTAGAGCAGTGGAGATCTGGAGGGATTCATCTGGAGGGATAAATCACACTTCTCCATCTGCCAATTTGATGAAAGACATGGATGAGCCAGTTTGGTGTGGAAGAACTTGACTGGCCTGCACAGAGTCCTGACCTCAGCCTGATAGAACACCTTTGGGATGGATTAGAGTGGAGACTGTGAGCCAGGCCTTCTCTCCAACATCAGTGTCTGACCTCACAGATGTGCTTCTGGAAGAACGGTCAGAAATTCCCATAAATGCTCCTAAACCTGTGGAAAGACTTCCCAGAAGAGCTGAAGTTGTTACAGCTGCAAAGGGTGGGCCCACATCATATTAAAGCCTCTGGATTAGGCATGGTTGTTCATTTGTGAGTGAAGGCAGGCGAGCGAATACTTATGGCAGTATGATGTCTCACCCCCAGGGTGCTTTCAACAGCAGCAAACAAGTTGATCCCAAACTTGGGGGTACACAATAATATCAATGTAAAGTTATCAGTACTTTGGTGCATTCATTAGTTTGAGTTTTATTCTTCATTTGTGAAGGAATGTGCACAAAACACACAGAACAGATGGTTTACACCAGATTTAGCTATTGGCTCATTTCCATCTACAGTCCCTGGTCAGGTGTGTGTGTATATATATATATATATATATATATATATACATAAGCCACAAGATACAAGGTACAAATAATATAACAGATCTGCATACATGCAGCCACACTCCCACCAACAATCACATACAGACTGTAAAGCCTCCAAAAGTTCCGCCCAGTGTTTGATCATTTTGTGCATTGATTTCCAGATTATTAAAACTTTGGTGCACTTTCAGTAATATTCAGGTTTTTTAAAAAGTCCAAGATTCTGCTGATACCACGTCATCCTTTGCTGTCCTCATTTATATTTTTGAACGTGTCCTGTTGCTGTTATTGCGAGAAACCTCCTGAATAAATATCCATTTTGGGGGTATGATGAATTATTGTGACCTCATCTGATCTAAGTGATGCAGAAATGCACAGCCACACAGTGAGCACCATGCTACCATCCAACCCAAACACCCTCCGAGGGGTTAAAAAATTTTGCCCTCTCTTTTCTGCCATCATTCAGGCTCTTTCAATCGGTGCTGACTTTGTTTAGATTAGCTACGTCTATTATTCCCCACAGGTCGCTTTGTCTCGCAAAACCATGAAAGCAAAAAGTATTACTGCAAGTCAGGTTGACTAGTGTTACCTGCATTTGACAACAAATGTTCACTAACACACATATTTGCACAAGAACAATACAAATAATAAAGCCTTTTCTTCCATGGCTTGATGGGTAGTTATGCAAACAGGTGGACAAACGCTGAATGCAAACAGTTTTGTCTTCACTTAAAAGAAAAACAATTAGAAACAATTGCTTTTAGCTGACAGAAAACAACAGTAAAATCCTTCTTTAATAATGGAGCAGGGAGAACAAACAGGGCTCAGACAGATGAGAAGGAGAACTTGGCTGGCCTGCTTTGTGTCACTGACAAAAACCCCTGCATTGCTCTCTTTTTCTTTCAGTTCCTTCCATGCTGCCGTTTAAAATGCTGAATCACACCAACAAAGATTTCGATTCCCCTGAAGGCTGCTTATTATGCTTAATTACTCCCACTGATTGGCTGTTGGCCCATCAGACCCAGGGGCTGCATGTTTGGTGTGTGTGTTGGTTATCTGTGGATGAATGTGGATGCAACTGTCAGAAAGTCGTTAGGGTTCATATAAATGTGATAGGTGTCGTGTGAGATTCATTCCTTTATGCTTTGTGAAGGAAGCTAAAATCACTTCCTGCAATCCTGTTAGCATCTGTGAGATGACGTTTATTCCATGTTTGCATCCTTCCTGCTGCTGTCTTATTTCTCTCATCACCTGTGTCTCTTCTGTGACCTTTGACCTGCTGCTGCAGCAGGTGTGAAGGCACCTATGAGCTCCTTGGCTCGAGCCTCTGGCACCTCAGCTGCTTCACACTACAGCACAAGAGGAATACGATGGTTGTTGAGGTTAGGAGATAA
>JAMQGT020009855.1:0-22565 GCA_024447675.2 Pterophyllum scalare
TTTTAGAAATGTTGGCCAACTGAAAAGTATGGACATGAAAAGTATGAGCATGTACAGCACTCAATGCTTAGTTGGAGCTCCTTTTGCCTGGATTACTGCAGCAGTTCTTCTGAATTGTTGGGTTTGGCATATCGCATCTTCCTCTTCACAATAGCTCATAGATTTTCTATGGGGTTAAGGTCAGGCGAGTTTGCTGGCCAATTAAGAACAGGGATACCATGGTCCTTAAAGCAGGTACTGGTAGCTTTGGCACTGTGTGCAGGTGCCAAGTCCTGTTGGAAAATGAAATCTGCATCTCCATAAAGTTGGTCAGCAGCAGGAAGCATGAAGTGCTCTAAAACTTCCTGGTAGACGGCTGCGTTGACCTCGGACCTCAGAAAACACAGTGGACCAACACCAGCAGATGACATGGCACCCCAAACCATCACTGACTGTGGAAACTTTACACTGGACCTCAAACAACATGGATTCTGTGCCTCTCCTCTCTTCTTCCAGACTCTGGGACCTTGATTTCCAAAGGAAATGCAAAATTTACTTTGATAAGAGAGCATAACTTTGGAGCACTCAGCAGCAGTCCAGTCCTTTTTGTCTTTAGCCCAGGCGAGACGCTTCTGACGCTGTTTCTTGTTCAAGAGTGGCCTGACACGAGGACTGCGACAGCTGAAACTCATGTCTTGTATACGTCTGTGCGTGGTGGTTCTTGAAGCACTGACTCCAGCTGCAGTCCACTCTTTGTGAATCTCCCCCACATTTTTGAATGGGTTTGGTTTCACAATCCTCTCCAGGGTGTGGTTATCCCTATTGCTTGTACACTTTTTTCTACCACATCTTTTCCTTCCCTTCGCCTCTCTATTAATGTGCTTGAACACAGAGCTCTGTGAACAGCCAGCCTCTTTAGCAATGACCTCTTCTGACCTCCTTGTGCAAGGTGTCCAAGGTCGTCTTTTGGACAACTGTCAAATCAGCAGTCTTCCCCATGATTGTGTAGCCTACAGAACTAGACTGAGAGACCATTTAAAGGCCTTTGCAGGTGTTTGGAGTTAATTAGCTGATTAGAGTGTGGCACCAGGTGTCTTCAATATTGAACCTTTTCACAATATTCTAATTTTCTGAGATACTGAATTTGGGGTTTTCATTAGTTGTCAGTTATAATCATCAAAATTAAAAGAAAAAACATTTGAAATATATCAGTCTGTGTGTAATGAATGAATATAATATACAAGTTTCACTTTTTGAATGGAATTACTGAAATAAATCAACCTTTTCATGATATTCTAATTTTATGACCAGCACCTGTAACTTGTACTTGTTAACCTGCTTTATGGTCGGTGCGTTTTGTGCTGGAAGTACCCATGACATCCAGTTCTAGGTTACAAAATCTATCTTCAGTTTCCACCATATTGTTGGCTGCCTTGATTTTTATTGGTTGAGAGAAAAGTGACATGGATGAGCACAGTTGTGTTACAGAAGTTGAACTATTTTCTTTGCTGCACCCTTTAGAAGTTTTGAGAGATTTTTAGGCATGCATGGCATATTTAAGATCGCCTTTGTTTCTAAATGAGGGTTTTTGATATTTTTCGGTGTGGGAACCTAGTCGCATGTGTTTGCTGTATATAGTGGTGCATTTAAGCAGTGTAGTCTCGGAAGAATGAATTACTTCGTTGCACAGCACTTTACTGAGTACAAAACTTGGATTTAGGATGTTCAGTCACACTTTGTTCTTTCCTCTTTTTTTTTTTTTTTTTTTTGTGTGTGTGGTGGTTTTCATGCATGTTAGATCCATTTTAAACATGGACATGTTGCCTTGGTTATGAATATTCCTTTTTGTATAACTAAGAATATTTGCATTACAGAAAGCATGTTCATAATGGTATTATGTGATATTGAAAATTCTGAGTTTTCCAAGAAGGTCTGACATTTAATTAAAGAAAAACTCTCAAGTCTTTTATTAACCCTCTCGTGTGTGGGTTATAATTTCCTCTTTTTGACTACTTTTGACACAGTTTTTACCCCCAAAAAGGGTATTTAAAAAAAAAAGAAAAAAAGATGTATTTTCACATATTTTGCTTAATTGCGGAAAACATTTTCAGTAACTGTTTTTTAAGTTCCCATGGTTATTGGTAGTAGTAATTAATACCTTGAATATGAATGATTTGACTTGGCTTGGATCACACTGAGGATCCCCCTCCCCACCGCATATGTGTTTTTAAAAAATATCGATGTATTCTAATACGTGATATAAGATGAAACAATATAGTTTATATCGATGTAGTCTGTGGTGTTACAGTCAAACTTGGTGATCCACCAGTTCACCTTTGTCTTCTCCCAATTTGTCTCTGCACAACTTCACACTGCCCTGCCTCTCTCCCTCACCACTTCACCTGTAAATCTTGCAGGAAGTGACAGCATGGGGAAGTAAACAGACACAAAGTTATTGAAGAATAGCTGGTTAGTAAAAAGGAAAAACAATGCTCAAGTATTTAGAGATGGTTCGGATTCAAATTGTCAGATGAGCAGCAGAATAATGTATTCTGTAGAGAATGCCAAAAACAAGTCCCAACGAAAAGTGAGAGCACTCATCTTTTCCACTATGCGTACCAATGCTAATGGCCGTGTTACTAGCTAACTGTTACTATAAATGCTGAAGTCTTTAGCCGGTGTGACAGCACCTCAACAGGCGCAGCTGGCTAAAATCCTTCTGAAGGAAGGATGAAATTTTGTTCATTCAAAACATGACATGACACACATGAGGAAGTGCTTTGGTGAGGTCTACTTCACTGGAGACTTTTTTTTAAAAGAATAAGTCAGCCTTTTGCTATTATTGCTCTGTATCTTTTCTATTTACTTTTTAATAGCACAGGCTTGAGTCTTGTTACGGAGGAAAAAAGTATTAATTTATTTGAGGAGCATTATTATTTAAATAAGCCAATAGTTTCAATAGTTTTATTTTTGAGCAATTTCTCATGTACATCTACAGCTGAATGCTAATAAAAGTGCCCGTGTGACATTTGGGAAATTTAGCTTTGACTCAGAAGTGCCTTTTTGTTTATACCTTTTGGGAAGAAAAAGGTCAGATATAAATCGTATATCGCCATTTAGCTAAAAAATATCTATTTTTTTTGGTCCATATCGCTCAGCCCTACCCCTTGGCATACTTTGCAATTTATTTGAAAGTTTATTTAAAATTTTCTTGCAGTGACTGTGGAATGTCAAGGGATTCTGTATGAACCCTTAGAGAAATTTTGTCACCATTGATAGAATTTTTTTTTTAAACACTACTGACCCCTAGACAGCAATTTATTTTCTTTTTTTGTACAAATACATTTATTACAAGTAAACTGTATATCTTGTTCTGTGACCTTGTATGAACTTAATGAAACTTGTTAATATATAGTGTATACTGTTTGGCCTATCAGCACAATTTAAAAACTGGTGTATAGTTTAAAGTTTGCACTTTTGATAGAAGTTGAAACACAGACTCAGCGAGGTAGCATCCTGCTGCTACATCATCTTAAATCGGTGATGTCATTTGGACGTGCCAGCGTATCCTTTAAGTCTTTCAGTGTCACCAAAAAAAAACCTCTTTGAGCTTGAGACACAGTGCAGGAGGCTGGAGTGTCAGTGAAGAAATCATTAGCCCTGTTTTCTCTGTTTCAATGAACTACAGACCACTTTACAAAAGACCACGCTTTGCCAAAATCACAGAAAAGGCAGTCACATTACAACTTCTGGATACTCTCTAATAACTAATTTCAAATTGTTCCAGACAAGCTTTATAAAAAGCCTCAGTCACAACAGGCCTCATATTGTATGAGTGCTGAAAACTGTTATATTTTCAGTTTGTATTAATTTACTTTACCATTTTATGGAGTGGATCATGTCGTTGAAGAGATTTGAACTTGGCTTGGTGTGTGTGTGTGTGTGTATATGTATGTATATATGTATGTGTGTGTGTGTGTGTGTGTGTGTGTGTGTGTGTGTGTGTGTGTGTGTGTGTATGATATATATATATATATATATATATATATATATATATATATACATACACGTGATGTGTGTGTTTATACACATGCACGCACGCGCGCACGCACGCACGCACGCACGCACGCACACACACACACACACACACACACACACACACACACACACACACACAGAGCTCTGCAGTGGTTTATAACCTATTTGTCAGGTAGAACTTGTTGTTCTATTTGGTTTTGTCCCATTGGTGGCAGTGTCTTCTTTGCCTCAGTGACAGGAGGTACCCCAAGTTGTAATATTTCCAAGTTTTAATGTTTCCAAGATTTGACCAGTTTGATTTTTAACCTGTTAACTGGCAGCACCAAAATCACCTGAAAAAACTACATGGCGCCCTCTGGTTATTATTTGCTCTGTAAACTAATTTCGTAGCCTATTAACTGGCCACATCCTGTCTGCAGGATGTATGAATTGACACCTCATTTGGCCAATCATGTTAAGAAATGGGTTTCACAGAGCCAGTAATAACCAGAGGGTGTCACGTAGCTTTGTCAGGTGATTTGGTGCGGCTAGTTACATGATTGGCTGAATGAGGTGTCAATCAAAATGAGAGGGTCTAGCCTGCCATTTTTGAAATGAACTACAAATGTCCCTTGGACGGGACATGGCCAGTTACATGAACACGGACCACCGCAGTGGACTTCTATCAGGCGTAAATCAAAAATCACTTAATAGGCTTCAGCCAGATATACCTATAAAACACTAAGAAAAGAGCATAATATATAAATATTACTATATTCTCATAAGTGTCTGCAAAAACACTTTTGTGGCCATTATTCAAGCCATAACTGAAGAATTGAAGGAGGGGTTGTGAGAATTTTGTTCAGATACTGAATTAGTGAAGGAATTTAATAGGTAGGAACCAAAGTCTTCACTGCACATTACATGAGTCTTGACAGACAAATTCAACTCGACTGGTTGGACACATCTGTTTTATTCTTTGCCATGTGGAAAGCACTTAGAAAGGTGCTAAACGAAGGCAGTTGTTGTTTGGGTGTATAGAGACAAAAAGGACAACATGGCACTTTCTTGCCTACTGGTTTTCCAGCTGACCTCTCAGTCTGTCAGTTCAGTCATTTCCTTTCTTGTTACTTTGAGCTTTGCGAAGGAGAGATCAGTGTACCATGATGACTGGGTGCATTTTTTTTGCTCCCTGTGTAATTTTCCCTCTGACCCTTTCTTTACAGAAACAAATCATTGTGGACCCCCTGGCGTTCAGTGAGGAGCGCTTCCGCCCTTCCCTGGAGGAACGCCTTGAGAGCATTATCAGTGGTGCTGCCCTCATGGCTGACTCTTCATGCACACGTGATGACCGCAGGGAGCGCATCGTGGCTGAATGCAATTCGGTGCGCCAGGCTCTTCAGGACCTTCTGTCTGAGTATATGGGCAATGTAAGTCTCTTTTCTATTTCCTTTTCTTGCTATGTCATCTCCTCCCATCATCTTTTCTGTGGGCAGCAAAGTAAGGCCAAAGGATGTGCAACAGACTACAAATACAATTAATTTTAGAATGGATTAATTTCAAATCTTAATGTTTAACTTTATGTGTGTAATGTACTGACGTTATAGATACTGTCATACTTGTAAGCATATGAATGCAAGTACTTAACTGTACATAACTGTAAAATAATCAGGTTTGGTGATTACATACCTAGTCCTTTACCTTAATGTTATAAACAGCAATACTCTAAATGTAAACAAAATCAGAAAACCCATTCTAATCTTACACAGTATTTACTTGTGTGGCAAATAACTGTTTAAGCTAAATTTCCTGACCTTTTGTGACAGAGTGAATGTGTTTGAAGGAAAAAATACAAATACAGAAAAACGAGTTGGGCTCACTGATGGAGAAGATTTGACAGGTGTATCCACTCCATCTGATTCTTTTCATTTGGCAGTTCACAAAACTTTTCAAGAAATGTGGCCAATAACTGATTCTAGTGTGAATAGTTATTTTTTCTGAAATGCAGCAAGGCGAGAAGACTTGAGAACCAGGATAGTCTATGTGTCACACTTCAATCAACAGTGTCCTGCACTCTTATTGGTAGTGGCTTCAGTTGCTCACCTCCAATTCATTTTTTTCAGGAGTCTCACACTCCTCATTACAGCAGGTATTTCGCCTGTCGTTACTGGAAGTCATACTACAGCAAAGAGCCGAGTCTGATGATTATTAAATGGCAAAATGACCATTCTGTCTGTAACCAAAAGTAATCTTTATTCCTGGCCCTGGCCCCTCTGTGTGATGCCTATGAAATCTGTTTAGATTTAAAAGGGTTCAGCAAACCGATATAGACCAAGAACACAACTTCTTTGGCAGTTCACTTGGCTTTGGGCAAGTATCTCATACTAAAGAGATCGTTGTTGCTAAAACTGTGGATTTTGTGCTCCAAATGTAAAATGTTTCCGTAAGTGCTGAAGTCTTGTCACTGGATTCAGTTCAATTTCAGTACAGTTTAATTTTATTTATATAGTGCCAAATCAGAACAACGGTCTCCTCAAGGCACTTTATGTTGTAAGTTAAAGACCCTACAATAATACAGAGAAAACCGAACAATCAGACGACACGATTTTAAAAATGGAGAGGGTGTGTGTCTTCCAAATCCAGACTGGGAGCTGGTTCCACAGAAAAGGGGCCTGAAGGCTCTGTCTCCCGTTCTACTTTTAAACACCCTAGGAACCACAAGTAGGCCTGCAGCCTGAGAGTGAAGTGCTCTATTGGGGTGATATGGTAGTATGATGGAGCCTGATTATTGTATGTGAGGATACAGATTTTAAATTAAATTCTGGATTTAATAGGGAGCCAATGAAGAGAAGCAAGTATGGGAGAAATGGGCTCTCTTTTAGGCCCTGTCAGTACTCTCGCTGATTCATGTGACACATCCTGTAATGTAGACGTAAAGAAGTTTGAATGCCAGTCTGTTCAAAAAAAGGCTGTGGACAGATCACATCAATCAGCTCAGAAACTGGTTATTACGATGTCAACCATGTGATTGTAATAGCGAATGCTTACAAAAATATTCGATTGCAGCTCAATTTTTGTCCTTAAATTCATTTTCATTGGACATTGACAGACAAAATTAGCAGACATGGGTCAGCTAAGTTTACATTTTTTTTTATTCCTCATCTATCAAGAATTGCAGTCATAGTTTGCACTTATTGTCCATCCACAACATGTTCAGTTAATTTTAAGGTACAAGCCACTCATGCAGCATCTCAGATTTGCTTCAGAACAGGTTTTCTACTTCACTGGACTCATCCATGCCAGTCATGTCACCCTATATGACTTGAGAAGTTAGATTTACAGAGAAACGCCACTCATTGTGATGATGATGAGTGAACATGACGGGTATATGACCACTCATTTGGCCACATGAAAACAGATGTGAAGCATAATGTGTCATTGTCCACATTGTGCTTTTAATGGCGTAGTTTTTAGCCTATGAACTGTGCCTTTTAAAGTAGTGGTAGATGATGTGACCGGTAGCCTGTTTGTTAATCTTAAGGATCTAAACAAACCATGCTTGTTTGAGGATGCGTCAAGTCATTCTAAGTTAAAGCTGTAATAAAAATATGTGGTTCAGACAAGAGGACGACGTGTCTCCCTTAAACAGATCAAACAATACGGGACCATACTTAACGCAGCCTTGCTACATGGCTTGATGTCCTTGATTTTAACTGTAGATAATTGTAATTGTAGATAAAGCAGTGCAAGTCATTAAACAGTATGTGGCTATTACAGCATATGGGTTTACACTCACAGCTCATGCTGTTGGAAAGACTCCTAATTCATTCTTTCTCTCTCCCATCCCTTATGTTTCTTCATACCCTCTAGCCACAACTTGTTTACCCCCTTCTCCTTTTTTTTTCTGCACTCCTTTTGACTCCGACTAGATTTCCCACCATCTTGTAATAAGGAGAATTCAAGGTTTGAATCTTAGGTTTTGTTAAAAGCATTTAACTTGGAATATAATTCAGTGTTCAGGGTAAGGATGTTGTATGATACTTGATGTTATATGACTTAGGTTGCTTTGAGCTTAAACTGCGGCCAAAAATCCAACTGTGGAGCTTGCATTTATATGCTAGTGTGTTTCTCATCCCTCAGGCCATGAAACAAAAATGCTTTTATTAATCTTTTTCATTGCGTTTTGTGTTGATTTGTTTAATTAAACATATTACAAGTCATACAACCCCAGTATTAATGCACAAATGATCTGTCTGCAGCCGTGCTGAAGCAAAATATTAAAGCAGTAATTTTAAAAAAAGGACTTTGAATATGCTCTAAAAATATGTCTTGATTTTTATGTGCAACAAGGATTGGATGCATAACAGCAATTGGTAATGTCTAAAAAGCTCAGTTTAAATTTAATCAGCCAGCAAAACTTTTAGTTTTTGTTTCAAAGATGGCTTGCTTTATATTAAAATTGCTTTGATAAGCATTTTGTAATGTTTTGTTTAGGTCTGATTTTGAGCTTTTCAAACTGTGCCTTATGAACATCTCACAGCAGGTGATTTATTGCTTGTTTAATTTTTTTGTTCAACTATGAGAATTGCTGGAGGAGAAGTTGAATATATGAGCAGCTTTAAAACACCTTTTAATGTTTTTGTAATTCTTGTATACAGTGGTTACTATAGCCAAGTAACAGTTACATCTAATAATATATAAAATATTATGAGAAATTTATATTTTATAGAGCAAATTGAATAGAAAATTTGGAATGCACAAAATTCTGTTATCAGGGAAAAGAAGCTGATTGTGCAGTTTTGGAGGAGGAGATGTTTCAGATGTCTAAATGTTTCAAGCACATTATGCTGATGAATCACTTGGATATGTCCAAGTGTCTTTCCTTATTTCTTGTTCCCGGGGTGGAAATTGTATGGGCATGGTTAATGATGATCATTTAACAAGACTAGCGCTTGTCTACTCAGCCAGTGAAGTGGAAAGGGGGGTGGGGGTAATGTCGCCCCAGCACTGCCACGTAGTGTGACCTCAATTATTCCATATTGTCATGACAGTTTGGCATGGCACGTGTTGAGTGTAACTGTTTCTGCCACTTTTTATTAATAATGCATCCCTTGTTCTCAGCATCTGTCAGGGTTTCATTTCACATTGGAGAGCGATTCATGGTTGTTTTGACATACACGGGTACTGACATTTAGATTTCTTCAACTTGATAAGATACATAATGAGTTTCTCCTTAGGTGAGAAGGACATACCTGGCCACTGCTGTGGAACCTAACTTGTCCCTCTTGCTTGTGGGTTTTGGTGTGTTTCTGTACACTCTTCCCACTTAGTGCTCCACACTCTGCCTTCTCTTTGCTGAAGTCTGTTTCACTTTTTTTTCTACCCCCCCTCTCTTGTCTTCCTGTTTGTACCCCCCTTTTCTTAGTGCCTCACTCTTTCCCTGACTCTGGCTGTCTTCTTGCCTCAGGCACCTAAGTGAATTTTGTTTTATTCCTGTCCCTTTGTGCATGCCTCTTATTTTAAATACTTTTTAGGTCGGAATCTTATACCCTGTATCCTCCTTACCTGATAACCTTAAAGGTACATGACCCATAAGTGTTAAAAACAAGTTCACAGATCTAATGTAGATATTGGTTGACATTTTACATGAGGACTCATTTGTGTTTGGACAGATTTAAAAAAACAAAACAAACCATTGGGTTTGGTGGCATACTCAGAGGTTGAGATTATGATTATTATAGTGTTTTCAGCCACAATGTCAGGGCGGAGGTGGGGGAGTAAAAAATGTTTTAAAGATGCAAACCAGTGTGAAAGCATTTCAGTTTATCTAGTTGTAATCTCATCTCAATGGATAATTAAAACAAATTACACTCTGCACAATGTAACAGGGGAAAGATTTAGAGCCCCAAAGGCTTTTCTATATTTATAGCCTCCATAAAACACTGGTCTGTCAGTAAAAGCACTTCAGGCTACATTTCATTGATGTGCTGATCTTTTGCTGGTGAATTCCAGGCTTTTTGATTAGCTTTGCTGTCAGGTAAATGAGATGCATCCTTTTACCAGTTAAAAAAATATGTTATGGCATCACAACAGGATGTGTTGTGAACTGCATCAAACAACTTGTTTCAAAGAATTTGTTGGCAACTGTGACAAGCTTTGTCGCCATATTTATATTTGCGTTCATTGAGATTACTGGTTAATTTCTTCAGACTTTTGACCTTTTGGCCCTTTCTTGGTCATTTAAAGGCTGGGGAAACAGTTTGTAAGTCTAATGGACTGTTTAACTTTTAAAGTTGTTCTGAACTCAAAGTCCGGAAGCAAGAGCTTAAGAATGTAAATGTTCCATATGATGGTAATTGTCCTCAGGTTAGACTCATTTTTAGCAGCGTAATATTTCAGTGAATCTATGCATTCATTTTTTTCCCTCTCTCTCAATATTAATATATCTTTTTGACTCTGAATTGCGACTGCCCTCTAGGCAGTTGTAAATGCACTGTTAAAAGTAACAAATGAACCTCAGGCTTGATTTCTTACCTCAGTCTAAGTTGCAGATACTCTTGTGCCCGGCACTGGCAGAGTTGGCCTTCAGTGTTGATTTAGTTTTAAGTCATAGTAATAGACTAACAGTGCTTTGACTATGAGATTTGCTGAAGACCACAGAGTGGTGACTGTCGACGCAAAGAGGTGGCTTCCTCAGTGCCAAGGTGGCACATCTTATCTTTAGTGCTGATTGTAGAATCCAGTTACTAGCCAGGTAAGGCCAATGTCTTTGAGTGTCTATGTCTTGGATTTATAGCTGAACCTAAAAACCTGGGGGGAAAAACTGACAGACACAGGAAGGACATGCAGATTGCACAGAGAAGAGTCACAGCCTTTCAAAATAAGGGCTCTGGTAGCTTTCAGAAAACAAAGCTAATCACTGGGTGAGTAACCAGGTAGTTTAAGGGGGTGTTCAGATGATGTTGGTATTTTCTGTCATCCATTTGTTTTGTATATAAAACATGGTTTGAGTAGACTGGAGCTGGAACTCTTGCTGTTACTTAAAGCAGGTCTAACTTCAGGCCATTTCCTTCTGGTTATGAGACAGCAGTGGCAGACTTGCCATGTGGAGGTCTGGATGCAGTTAAACTTGGCATAACAAACTGGGCCAAAAAAAAAAGATTGTACTGTCTTGCACTTTGTAATGACTTTTTGGGTTTCAATTCTCTATTGTTTGCACTAGTGCCCCCCCCCCCAATAGAAATCCTTGGAGAATGGCTTTAAATTTGTTGAGCAATAAATACATTAGGGGGGTATTTGCTGATGAGAGTCCAGATCAATATGTCCCTCCTGGTAAGCATTTTCTAGATTTATTGGAGGCCTCATAATGAGCACCCGAATCATACATGGGTTCTGAGTCCTTGAACCAGGCTGCTGAGGCCATGCTGTCAGACTCATCAGTTCTGTGCCTCTCTCACTTGGGTACACCCTGCAGGTTAATTACAGAAGCTTACTTTCTGTAGACCTCATCAGAAAAGAGCAGGTAAAATTGAAGTGGCTCTTGTAGTTGGAATGTCATGTAAGGTTATATTCCCTTACAAACGGTTGCATCTTTCAAAACTGCTTGACATACACAGTTGTCTTCTCTGTTTAATTTTGTACTAGAAACTCTCTGGAGCCTTTTTAGGAGACACAAATTCTTTTTAAGCGCATTAGTGTCGTTATGTGAACCTTCTGAACAGTTGCAAGGATGTGGGCTACAGATGTCTTGAGAGTTGTTTCAATCCTCACCTTAAACAGAGTCAGAAAATATGAAGAAAATGCCTTAAACCAATTCCTAATCTTGTATAATTTCTATACAATACCGCAAGAATATACACTAAAATTATCATTAGAAAATGGAAAGTTGCTTGAACCTATACCTGCCAAATCTTTCTTTTGATATTTAAATTGTACATTGCTGTATATTACTTTAAAATGCAATTTTGTGTCAGAACACATGCTAGTTGTGTTCAGTTAACTGTTTTACTGCAGTAAGTATGAAGAAAGATAGTTTGGGTTCAGTTTTTACATCGTTTATTTTAACATCCAATATCAGAAAGTTGTATGCGTTCAAGTTTTTATTCAGAAGGGAGAAAACAAAGAAAAGAAAAAAAAAAGAGATGATTGCTGTTCTGCAGTGGAGTGGTGGTAATACTTACACTAAGCAGAGATTGGAGAGCAGCTCAAAAATCCAGGGTTTAGATATCTGATAACTGTTTACTGGAGAGTCTGTTTTACAACTGTAGAAAAGAGGGACATGGACACTGTAACAAGAAAACAAAAGCTTTTCTTTTGTCTAATGTTGTTATGTAAATAGTTTGATTGTGTCCGCTGTGAGTGTCATGTATTTTTAATCTATGTATGTATATATGTATGTGTAAATAATATATATTTTTTGTACATACAAAAACTTGTCGTAGGCTTGTATGTTTGCAAAAGATGAAATATATTTAATGTTTTCCTTGAAAGCAAGGTAACTGCACACAAAGACAGTGGTGCCCTTTTAAAATACTGAAAGTAACAAAAGTGAAACAACCATGTCATTAATGTTTCTAACCAAAAAATGTCAGTGCATCTACGCAAACACTTGTTTCCATGATTGTCATTTGGACGTTTGAGCAGAATGTTATTATTTGATGATATTTAACTGTAATTGCAATGCTCAAATATAGTTTAATCATTTGAGTGGCTTAAAAGTTATATGGGACCAGTGTCAATGTAAAATGATCAATTTGCTGCATATAATATTCTCAACACTATTCTCCATTAATGCTTTAATACCTTAATTATAGGTTGCTACTGATTACAGTGCTAGTTTGTAGGTTATTCAGTATATTGGCACTTTTATTAAAAATCACAAAAAACTTAAATTTCTGTTTTTGGACTTTTTGAATAAATCTAGCTATTTGTAGAGATGGCCTTACTTTTCTGTAGCTCGTGATGAGCATTTGTAACATTTAGTAAAATTAATTAGTTAATTAGTTCATTGAAACTAAAAGCAGAGAAGGTGTGTCTCGATTGTGACCCATAAACATGAGTTTGCATAGCAACATAATTGGACTTTTTACGGTATAGATGTTCAAACAATCTACAGAGCCTTTTGAATGGCAGCACAGTTGAAATTCACTTTGTGTTCAGATTTTTGCATGATTACAATTTATAGACTGAGCCAAAGTGCAAGTAAAGACCAAACCAAGTTGTGAGCAATCATCAGTTGGCAAACACCTTGTAAATTATAATCATTTTATTTAAAAAATATATGTTTTGAGGGGACAATGTAATTTTTTTTTTCAGTTTGGCACATCTTATCCACTATACAGATATGAAATTGTACATATTACAATACAAAAGGAAAATGGAAAGAGAAAAGCATTCATTTTGCACAAAGAGGTTGGGTAAAAGAGGGGATTGGTTCTTTTTTTTTTCTTTTTCTTTTTCTTTTTCTTTTTCTTCCTTTTTCTTTTTTTTTATTTTTAGGCAGGTTGGGAACAAGGGCTAGAGGATGACAAGAGGAAACAAAAACAGATTACAAAGAGCCAGAGTGCAAAGGGATGCATATTTCTACAAATTTGTGGATTTTCAGTCACTTGGTACAACTGTAGTCTTAAACAGTGAAATGTCTAATGATTGACAGAAATTTATAGGAATTCCATATACATCCCCATACTTGGTGTTATCAAAAATGAAGTCTCTCCATAAAGTTTGCTGAATGAGATTAGGAAATATTCAACTCAATTTTGACTTTTGAACATGCAAGACAGATTAGAAGGGCAATAGTTAAAGCAGTGCGAAGCTGGAAGAAAATTAAATTAGAAAATGGAGGTGCCTGACTTTTAAAAAGATGATCAGTGTATGCAATGTTTTCATTCAATTCCGACATGAAGTGTAACAATTTTTGGTTTACATAAGCACTTTCTTAAGTTGTTGTAGGCATCCTATGAGCATGTGCTGAGACACATTGACACGCAAGCATTCATTTGAGGGTGAAGCCAAATTTTGACAAGCTCAATATAAAGACAAAGCCACAAATGGTACCTCCTCCCTACCTATAGGGGGCCATCAGCCAGTGAACTGCACCCTAATTGCTCAAAACCAGACATCTCACTTAAAAGTGCTGCATCTTGACATCACTAACTGCAGGCTTTAATAAACACAAGAGTTAAAATATTAGTCTTAGGAATTGTTAAGAATATTATAAAATCACCTACTGAGTACTTGAATTGTAAAGTGTTCAAACCTTGCACTGCTCAATGCTTCACTAGTTGTGAAGTTGCTGCTGCTTTGTGGTCCATGTACATTTCACGTCTGAGGTGCTGTCATTCTGTCATTCCATTCTCTACTAGTTTTACTTGCCCAGAAGGATGCTTGTTAGTTTTAAGAAAGACATTACCTCATTGTTAAACTCAGTCTTCATTGCGCTACCAATTCCTCTCAATCCCACTCTTTCACCCTGCCCCCACTACCAAATTGAACACAAAGAAGTGCGAAGCTACTGCAGCAGCTTTAGTCTGATGCTAATGCACATCCTCTCCCTGCTGCATACAAATGTGTCTTGACCCAGGCTTACTGTTTGCTTATCACTGGATCTCCATTTGCTCTCAGGGTATTGACCGCAGTTTAACTTGACACTTGCAAGTGCTAACCCAGGACCTGGACTGCATTTTTTTGCTAACAAGCACAATATATTAAAATCAAATATTCAGGCATGATTTGTGTGTGGTGAGAAGGATCAGTGTACCGTAAATATTTGTCAGTGATAGAATGGCTAAATGTTGCTAGATCACTGGTGTGGGTGACAGAATATTAAGTTCTTTTTGCCTTGCTTTAATTGGTTCAATCTTGAGCCTGTCAGTACTGATTAGTGTGTAAACTGTAAAGAGCACAGGCTACCAGGGAAGGTTTTATATTCAGAATAAAATGCCCTCCTCTCTGGTGTTTGGGTTGATTGTTACCTCTTCCACTTCCTACCCTCACTAGCTTGTCTGTATATTGATCCTGGTGTAATATAGCTCATCATCTAATTGTAATTGACTGTCTAAAGCTGTTGGAAATATTGTGGTCACAGTTTGTATGGTAAATGGAGAATCCATGTACAGATCATTGTAGATTTAAAGGTTTAATAATTCTGTTCCTTGTCTAAGGTGAGGCTGGCATCCATGAGTTTTTGCTAACCAGTGTGGTATGTTGGAAGTTAACCACAGTTGAACATTGCTTAGTCTGTCCCACAGGTTGAGAATTTATTTGTGGTGTTAGACCCTCGTGGGTGGGAGCTTGAACGTCCATTAACTTGAGTCAGCTGCAAAACAGCTTAACATTTATGAGCTAACGTCTGATTAAAGAGGTAATTTTTCCAATTTATATAATTGAACATAAATTCTCCATTCTCAGTACACACTTTATTTGCATTTCCACACTGAAGAAATTTTGGAGGAAATCCAAATGTCTAGAAACAAAAAGAATAGCTCTCTTGCTAAGGACAGCTTTTTTTCCTTCATTTTTGGTTGTTTTTTGAGTTGGGCAACCCAAATATATTCTTTGAGGAAATCTGTAGAACCATGTCTGATTTGATTAAAGTAATGTCATTAGTATTTACTGAATAGAATTTCAGGATTCTTCTATCCACAAGATGATTTATTTATAACATAGTAACAATAATGACATTTACAGTTATAACTCAGAATTTGGGTTTGGTCTTGGTGCCCTTTAATGTATTATAGTTCTCTCAAAACAAAACTACAAAACAAAATGCTCTGATAATTGATTCTGTTCATTTACCCCAGCGATTGAATGTTTGGCTTAGATTGCCCATGATGTAGTTAGAAACATTTCAAATATTTACTTTTTAAAGAAATGACATAAATCACATCTTCCCTTAATGTATTCTGTTAGCAGAGGGCCACTTGGCAAAGTAGTTTCTCTGTGCTGCAGAATATAGAGACAATGTGGAGACAAATCTCACAGTTTACAATTTTCTTCTTTAAAATGATTGCCCCTGCCTGATATGAACAACCTTGCATTCATAGAAAAATAAATTTGTGACTATCTCTACAACGTCCCTTAACTGGCCAACCTCTGCCATTGTAGCATTCTCACATGTTCTCAAGTCTCACTTGTAAAAATTATGCTTTTTACATAAACTGGGGGGGGAGAAATCAAAAAGCAAACCCTGTATCATCTGAAATGGTCAAATGACAAACCATATGCTCTAGGAATAAATAAGAGTTCATACTTCACACTCTTTGTAAGGCAGCTGCTGACACTTGCACTGCCCGTAGCCATTGATGATCACAAGTGCCCCTTCTTCATGACTGGGCTCATACTCATTATAGGGTACCTGTGTAGCTAGGTCTGCCATAGGCTGTCGCTGCTGGGTCCTCATCTGTCTGCGGTTCTGAATAGCCGAACAGTGGCGTATCCGGCGCAGGGTAGGAGGGCAGCACTTCCGTGAGATATAGACAACAAAAATGATGAAAAAGAATGAAAAAAGAAGGGCCATAGTTCCCATGATAACCCTATGAGTCATAACAGTGTTGTCCGTAGCTGAGAAGTCATCTGTTACAGCTGCCTCTTCCAGTGGAGCAGTAGTAGCTTGAGCAGTGCGTGATGTTTGTGTTGTGATTGTTGTGGTAGTGACTGTGGTAAAGCTCCCAAAATCCTCTGCATAGTCCTGTGTGGGGGTCGGCTGCATAATTCCAAACAAGGAGCTTGTGATCTCTGCAGCTGTAGTAGCGTCTGTTGTTGTACTAATGGTCTGAATGACTGGTACTGAAAAATTCTGACAAAGCTGGAATCCATATACGGCATCAAGTATCTCCTCACCTTGGGCATATTCAGGACTGTGGCAGAGAATGGAATGTTCCCACCTTCCTTTAAAGGTGCTTAGCCAAGTGGCAAGAGAGCAAATCCTTTTGGTACATTCCCAAAGGTTGCTAGACAGCCCAATCATACCCAAAGACTGCCACATATCCAAGACTTGGGGATCCAGGCTGCTCAGTTTGTTGTTATCCAGCAGCAAAACCTTTAAATTTGGCAGCGTTTGAAACACATCAGGGGTCAGGACACGAATTTCATTTCCTGTGAGGTCCAGCTTCTCCAGCGTGGTCCATGTCCATTCCATGCCACATGTTACGTTGCTGATCTTATTCCATTGCAGGTATAGAAACTGAAGGGCAACGAGGCGGGGGAAATGGGCCAAGTTTATCTTGGTCAGCTGATTGTGCTCCAAGTGGAGCTCTTTAAGCTTGATCAGCCCAGCAAATCCATTTCGTGCGAGGCTCCGTAGACGGTTGCTGCTTAGTCCAAGATATTCCAGGCTGCGGCAGTCCCAGAATGCCCGAACAGGTGTGGTACGAAGTAAATTAGAGCGGAGGTGGAGTATCTGGAGCTTCCTCAGTCCATGAAACAGTTCTGGCTCCAAAGCAGTCATCTGATTGAAGGACAGGTCCAGTATCTGAAGATTGATGAGGTGGATGAAGGTTGTGTTGGGCAACTTGGTGATACGATTAGAGCTCAGATTGAGATCCTTCAGTTTATAGAGCCCTTGAAAGGCATCCTCTTGTACTGTGGTAATCTGGTTGTGGTCTAGATGTAGCCAGGTGAGCTGACTGAAGCCATAGAATTGATCAGGGCTGAGCTCAGTGATACTGTTGTGTCGTAATGACAGCCCCAGGGCTCCCTTGTCCACACCATCTGGGGGTGCCTTAAGCCCCTGGGTGTCGCAGTAGAACTGCAGGTCCTCACAGCGGCATTTTTGAGGGCAGGTTGTGCACAATGCAGGAGACAGCAGGCACGCTAGGAGCATGCTGATCACAGACAGAGCCGCTGGTGCAGGTCCCACCAATGGCCACCTTGAATGGAAACCTGGGTGGGTTCAAAGACAAGAAAATGAACTGTGGGGCGGGAAAGCTAATCTCTGCAGAGTACTTATTACTAATTCATGCTGACAGTTATGCTTTTTGTGTATGCTCTGTCTTGCCCTCACATAAAGCAGTCAAGGTATTTTGTGTTGGCAACTTTCGCAATGTAAAGTAAACATGATACCCTTGAGATTGGGTTTAATGGAGATGTCATTTTCTCAGCAAGCCTTCTAATGATCAGTTGCATACATACGGTAGACTCCCCTCACACCCCCCACCATTTATATTAAGCCTGTTTTGGTTAACATTTTATGCTGTACACTTAGGCTCGGGATATAATTTGCTTCCTTAGTGCTGTCATTCATTTTTCAGTAATTGCTCTATGCTGTTTTTTCATTTATAAGCAGCACAAATATGCTGTAGTCTTTTGAAATTAAAAAAAATATATTTTTGTTTGTTTTAAGTGTTTTTTCATCACTTATGAGATCTTCTAGAATAGACAAATGGTGTTAAAAATATATGCTTCCCCAACTCGTCTGTCTGAAGAAGGAAAAATGAAGGACCATTGCAGTAAATAGACTAGGCAGAAGAGCTTTTAGTCCTCAGCCTCCCTCACTCTTACTTGTATTCCCTATTCATGTCCAGACCTGTCATATAAGGGGGCTAACTTACCCATTCTTTTGTGCACATCGGCGGCTGCATTCAACTGTCCTTTTCCGCAGACTCTTGGAGCAACCAGATGGAAGAAAATTCCAAAGGGAAAAAGCCCCTTTGAGTAAGCACAAAAGGAATCAGCCTCTTTGGAAATAAAGCAATTCTGAACCCACCCAATTGAAACAAAATATGAAATTCCATGTCCCGACTTGATGTTTATTCCTTTTTTGTTAGTCCTTTAAAATCCAGGCTTATAGAAGAGGTTGAATCTTTTTCTTCCAGCCCACGAATCCTTGAAATAATTATTTTTTTTTTTATTCTTAAGTTGATCAGTTGCACCCAGAGCGACTCCAGTGATCAGACCCCCCCCTCTCCCTTTTTCTTCTTCTTTTTTTTACCCTTTGGTTTCCTTTTCACCGCAATGATGTCAACTCAGACCGTTAATTGAAGATTAAGCATTTCTCTTTCATTGCTATGGTCCTCCAACCCTAACTTGTTGATGGCAGCCAGAGATCCTGCATCTGACGCCGGCTCAGTCTCAGCATAGCCTCTGCAGAGCTGTGAGCGGAGCCCTCGTCTGCTAGCTGAGACGCAGGGAGAGAGAAAAAGCAGAGCAGGGAGTCAGGGATGTTATTCTGTGCTTTTTGTTGCAGCCACTCACTGCTACAGAGTGGTGGCAGCCTGGCGTCGATCATCACTACTGTTTCTCTCTCTCTCTCTTTCTCTCCCACACACACAAACACCCTCTCACTCTCCTGCTCAGTCACTTGCTCTGTGCCTCATACACAGTGCTTGTGCACCTTAGTCTTCCTCCACCTCCCTCTTGCATCCCCCTTCCCTCCCACTGGCTCGTCACCTTCAGAATATTGATATCTTGAACGTGTTGCGGCAGCTTGCTGTTGAAATTAACCACAGCTGTAAATCTCAGCCTCGCCTTGCTGTTGTTCTGCAGACTGTATATATGAATGTATACAAGAGACATAAACCTAAAAAAAAATGGAGAAAAAAACACGGGAAAATAGAGGTTTTACTACAGCAATGCTAGCATAGGGTGACAAGCTTATATTCATAATTTACATATCTTGATTGCAGTACTTTTAACTTTTGAGCACAGTTATGTGATTTACCACCAGCTGCTTTGAAGTTAAATTAAGCTAGCTTTTAAAATGTAATAGTCAAGGCAAAATACTTGGTTGTTCATGTGAAGCTTAAGATGATTTCAACATGAGTCTACTTGACTGTAAGCTACCAGATTTGTTGTGTTTTTTGTTTAAAGACGTATGATACCTGGTATGCCAAGTTTAAGCATGCTAATATCAAGAGAACTAGAAATGTCACCAAAAAAATCCAGTTTATTTTGTCTTTCATAAGTAAAACAGGTAGCTCAAAAATTGAGGTATGAACAGAACCGTGGTGATGAAAAATTGCTACATCCCTGGTCCCTATAGTCCGTCATTATTTAATGTTAGGTAGAGATGGTTTTTGGGTATATGCAGCAAATAAAACTGTAATCAGCCAGACTACATAAAAAGAAATGGTATGAAGAACACATAGTATTCTCTGCAAATTTGGCACTTGGCCCACAGTCTCCTTGTGTTGTGTATCTTAAACTTATTTATTAATTTTAAATATTGCTATGCTTGTTTCAACCAACTTTCTGCAATGAAAGCAAGGTAATAGTGTTCAGTGACTGCAGATGGTGGAGTAACTGATACAAATTTTCTGTTTTTCACAATTCAAGTTGGAATACAGAAAAACCTAAGTCACATCATTATCTGGCTCTGCATTTCCAGGTCACTTGACGCACATGCTGCTGTAATTTGCTGTATTGTAGTGTGAGAGAAAAACGTGTAAAAATACAAAAATTTTAGAGGGCTCTTCCATCTGGTTGTGCCGTCTGCTTATTTGCAAAAGCAAATTTTAAAAGTGGGGGAAAGCAGAATTATATTTAAATTATACTTAAACACATTAAGTTTATAAATGACATTCCATTAAGTGAGCTTTCTGATATATTGAAAAGCACTAATGATGACCTGTATATTTCACTTAGTGCAGACTCTTTCCATTGAATTTTTAAAAAAATAAATCCAGTGCACTACTAGTTTTTGTTGAAAGGGATGTTCCTAAATCTGTCCTGAAGGAGATGGATAGAGACCCACCTGACTATCATAAAAGATTCTGCAGAGAAACTGCTTTCATAATGAGCACCTGAAGCAGTGCTTTAGAACCCTTTGGCTTGGAAAAGAAATATAGGCTAGGCATGAATGAAATAGGATTGAAAGTGTAGGGGCACAGCACTGTATCCAGCCAGCACAAAATCACAGGGGATTAGTGCTGTGAAGCTCCACGGCCCCTAACTGTGTGCACAAGCCCCCAACGGGCATAGGGCAATGGGGGGATGGGGTAGGTCAATGCCACCACCATCCCTGTTGTGATGCTGCAGTTGATTTAAGCATTATTAAAAGGAAGAAGAGCCCAGAGTCCAATGGGTCCTTTGCTTTTACTCTGACCTTTCCTGTCCATCTCATTTTGCTCTAATTTTATGACTCTCTACTGTCAGTGAATTTTTCACACTTTCTCACTTCATTTTCTCCAATCTTTTTTGAAAGTTGTGCATTTTCTTGATCACTTTGCAGAATGTGATTGAGCATCTGTCTATTAGAATTACTCAGCAGTTATTAGGTTGTTCACTGTGGGGTGGCCCATATCTCTGTGGCTATTACCTGTAGAATTCAGTGTCACTGTACATAGTTTGCACAGTTGGCCATTAACCTTCTCATCAGTGTAACTTAACTTGATTTTGGTCACAGCTCCTTTTTTATTTATTTATGATCAAATAGACCATCTCTTTACTCATGTGGATACAAAAAGAATTCATTTATACCAAATAGAAATGTAGCTGTGAAATACATAGATCTATAGGTAAAAGCCAGATATGATTGTCTGGCTTTCCCAAACATGGTCAGTGTTTTTGTGTAGCAGCAGTGTTAAAGTCACCTCTGCTTACTTCACCTTATATTAGCCAATCCAGTCCTTACTTTGTTCTCAGTATTTTTCCACAGTTGGGAGCTAATGTTGGCCTTTTAAGCTTGAAGACAAATGGCTTATTCTAATACAAAATGATCAAAGGGTTTGGGCATCACTGAAACAGAAACTAGTGAGGGGGAACAATGGAATAAAATGAGCACTTTTAATATTTTGAGCCCTGAATCCGATAGAATCACAAACGTGACAAAGTAATTTTTACAATAAAATCGTTTCTTCCGTGTTTGACAGGCCATTGAATTTAGAAACTCCAGCTGTTAGCACAGACTACTTTTATAATATTGTACACTGTTCTTTATGGCACATCCATGAAGAGAGCCTTGGTGGTACAGAGGCTTTGAAAGGATTTGGATAGCCCTTTTCAATCCTTGCATAAATACAATTTTGGATTTAAATCCAGTTTGGAACCAACAGAAGCACTTAAGAGGATGCAGTGCACATTAAATATAACACTGATATAATGCAAAGAAGCTGTTTTCTGAGCCAACATGGTGGCTATTGCTGACAGGTAATCAGGGTTTTTGTGAAGGAGGACACCTGAAACACTTTAATTAAAAAAAGAATAAGACATTTATTATATTAAAGAATCAGAAAAAAATCTCACATGCATGTGGGGACTCAGACAGCACACACACAGGCCTGTCTCCTCCTCTCTCCCTCTGAGCCTGTGTTCCTCTCTAACCATAACATTTCTATACTCCCTCTTATCTATCTGTAAGCATTCTGGGCGCTGTGAGTACATAGGACAGGGCATACAGTGACACAACTCTGCTGCAATCCCTTAAATCTGTTGACAACAACTATTAAAGCAGAATAAAGACCCTTTTGGGCTGATTGTTTTATTGACATAACAACCTGGACTAACTCAGGCACCGTCCCGTTCTCCTGGAAAACTGAGGACACAGTCTGTGTCCCCCAACTTCAGCTCTTCCAGCCTCCTGTTGTCTTAAACCAGGTTCTGTTATCTCCGGCCTGTCAGACTGGCGTGTTCCC
>JAMQGT020009856.1:0-32933 GCA_024447675.2 Pterophyllum scalare
CATTCAAAATAACAACACTGAGGCACTGCCAAAATGGCTGCCAAGTGGCAAAAACTTGACTCCTATGGGAGATTTCGGGCCGGCGTGTTAGACGCCACTTACGATCACAGTCATCAAAACATCACCTTTTGGATAAATAGTTTTCTATCATTCCAGCAGAGCGGTAGAAACTCGGAGAATCGATGCCAAAGAGCTCTTCTGGTGGCACACAGTGGCCCGACACCTTAATTAGAAACATTCTGTTGGTTTTCCCTTTCCCACCTATCTTTATTTACTACAGCTATCCATTTGCCATATTGTCCGATAGATAGAAAAACTTCTCTCAGTATCTGTTTGCAGAGCATTTTCTGGCTCTGCTACAGCTGGCTGTTCACCCAACACAAGCAGATTATACACTCGGGTCAGCTGAGGCAATTTTAACACATTCAGATCAGCTGCCAGCACAGATCTGATGGTATATAAAACTTCTGAGGTGAAAAGAAAAATGAACCTCTAGAGAGCAGACTTCATTCTTTCAGTGGAGCTGTAACATAACATCTTAATCAGATATTCTTCAAGTGTGTATGAATTAATTATTATTCTGATTATTGTTGCCTGTATCAGTGGATTTAGTGCGGTGAGGTTCACTGGACCACGTCTAATGCTGCTTCAGAAGAATTTCCAGTCTGGTACAGTTCTAAGGGAAAGTATGAATAATGATTTTTATATAAGCCATTGAATGCTTTATTATTGACCATCAAGGACAGCAATTGAACCTTAGACTCAACTTTTTTTTTTTTCACATTAAATCATTAATGGAGAAGTATCGATTCCTCCCCGTCCAGTGACGCCAGACTAAGAGTCTGTGTCTGCAAAGGTCAGTAAATGAACAAATTGATCGGCACTCATTATCAATAGAGACAGAGAGAAATGTGCAGACAACCCATGTGACAAACCTGCTGTATGAAGAGGAAGACATATGGGCAACAGAAATATAGGCACTGGACAAACTATATTGAGGTCATGGCAACAAAATGGGGGTGAGTCAGGCATACCATCTCATATAGGAGAGCAGAGATAGAGTGGGAGAGTAGGGGAAGGCACAGACAGGCAGATAGCAGACAGTCAGTGGGGAAATTACTGAGGGGTGCAGAGTGAGAGATGGCGGCCGGCACTGAGAGAACGGTAAAATGTCAACTGAACACACACATTATGAAACACACAGATAGAGGGAGGGGAGAGAGAGAGAAAGGTGAGGAATGAAAGTGTGGAGTGTCTGTGTTTGTGTCTGACTGTCTGTCTGTGGGTACAGATGGAAATATTAGGGATCTGTGGACAGGTGAGAGGCAAAAACACAGAGAAAGCAGAGTGGTCATCGCGCACAGAGTGACCAGGAAGGAGGAGATGTGACAGAAAGGATCAATGCAGGGAAAGTTATCAAATGGCATAACATTGAGATATGAGTTGATTAAGTGTGGCCACATGCAAAGAAGTGCTTCCACTTATCCAATCCGTGTGTGATGGTGGTGGTGGTGGTTGTGGTGGGGCAGGGGGGTGTCCCACCTGCCATAGGGCAGGTCGCCAGTCTGTCGCAGAGTGAACACAGAGAGACAGAAAGCCATCGTTCACGCCTGTGGCCACTAAATAACCTCACCCATGCGCGTCTTTGGACTGCGCGAGGAAGCCCGAGTACCCGGAGGGGATCCACACAGGCACAGGTGGATTCAAACCCAGGACCTTTTTGCTGTGAGGCAACAGTGCTAACCACTGCACTTCCTGTGGTACCATAGCTATTACCAATGTGCAAACTTGTAGAAACATCTATTGAAACGTTGCAGTAACTATAACCTACAAACCAATTTGTAAATATTATACATTTTTCATTTCATTTTTGAAACACTTTCAATGGTAAATAAAGACTAAAGAATTCAACAGCAAGACGCATGTTTACGTACGTGTGTGTCTGTGGCATGCGGTGCTCTGTGTGAGACACATGTCACTGTTAAATCTTCATGATTGCTAACAATTAAACCGATCTGCATAAATGTGTGCATGCACTTATATATGATATCCTTAGTGAAGGCTAACCATTGACAGGAGCCGTATTTAAGTTACTGAGGAGTGCCTAACGCGACGATTCGGTTGAAACATATGGTACAAACACACACACACACTCGACACGCATGCACACACGCACAGATGCTGCATGTATATGCTCAAACTCTCAGTGACAAACACACACGCTGTAATGGCAGCTGCAGACGCTGCAAATGACAACATCAAGAGCGCCCAATTACTACAGCGACTGATCTGACTACCATTTTGCCTGCCTCTGTCAAATGCGCTCTGTCACACAGCCAACTCTCCCAACTTGAAACACATATATGCACACACACACAAACACACACACACACTCACTTAAAGCTGCAGACTGCATAATGAAAATTCAACCATATGCAGCAGATCTCTCTTCTTCTTTCTTTTTTTATTTCTGGCAGACACACCCTCACATGCATGCACACACTTGCGCACACAGAGGAAACCCTTCTCCCGCTTTCCGCCCATCACAGCAGTCTTGGCATGCCATAGAGAGAGAGGCAGGAGGCCGCATTTGCAAAAACAGAAGGGGGCTGTTGCTCTGCTTCGATGGAGAGCTCGCACCAGGAGTCGCCTGCAGCCTCGGTGCAAAAGCCAGGATGAAAGAGGAGCAGAAACTCTCCCACACTCTTCAGTAAACATTAGCCAAAATTCCCCTTCTCTGCTTCTTCTCTTTCCCATATCATGGCACGCTGCTTAGGGCGGTTATGTTGTAAACAGTGCTGAGGAGTGTGGCATTACATAGGATGGCACACAGCATTTTGGCTAACAGCTCCTGTCCTGATTAGACTGGTAATACATGATATTCCAGATTTTGTTTTTTCAGCATTTTCTCCACATTTGAATCTCAAATAAATAATAGAGCGTTTTGGGGCATCGACTTTCGTACTTGTCAAAAAGTGTAGGCAGAGGTTTACTGCTCTGTCTTTTCGTTGGAGTTGTTTTCCTAAAATTTGAATTACATAGGGGATGTCCTTTCCTTGTGTTCTGTTTCCTCATCATATTCTAGGCTGTTGGTGCATTTTTCAATAGAATTATCTTACAAATAATATGACTTGTTATGTGGCACAGACCGTCCAAGATGTCTGTGCTCCAGTTTTGATAACTGACATCCCAGTATCACTTCCGGGATTAATTAGCAGGTGTGTGTGTGTGTGTGTGTGTGTGTGTGTGTGTGTGTGAGATACTTGTTAGCAAAGCTTGATAGTATTACTTGATAACCACACTGTGGTCTAAATGTGATCACAAAATTAAGATTGCAATGGCCATGAAGTTAAAGTGCAGCGCTTCAGAATGTAGAGTCCAAAATCAATGGGGGATGTTAAGCAACTAGAGATACTTTAATTACTGTGAATGGCAGCACAGCGGCTTAGTGGGTAGCTCTAATGCCTTTCAGCAAGGAGGTCCTATGGGTCAAGCCAAGGCTTGTCACGTCTATACTAACCCAAAATATTTATTTTACATATACGTTATCACTGTTAGGCCCTTGTCACACATGCCTAGAGACCAGTTGGCAACCATTTGGCAACCACCCCTGGCTAGTTGTTTGTAAACACTTGCAAACTACTCGCCAAGTGGTAGTGAAACTGTGTAACGTGTTATGCAAAACTGAGAGGAAACCATTCATCTTCAAAGTAAAAGTTGCCCCTTTTGAAACATGGTTTTCGCAGCGGTAAGGCACAACTTTTAATTTGAAGGCAAACATTCTCTGTTTCCCGTCTGCAAATACGCATTCTTTTTCTTACCAACCCCAGGTTGCCAGGGGGTTGCCAACCAGTTTCTAGGCCTGTGTGACTGGGCTATATGCAATAACACAATGTGGCAACAAACAAACATCAACATCTGGAACTTATGTGCTAAGTGCTAGGACCTACAAGATGTTAGTGTGAAGTTGCTAATTGAACTATAGACAAAAAAAATCGCACTATTTGGTCAGTGCCCACTAACAGTTTGAACTGTGTAACCACATCCTAAAGTAAAGAAATGTGCATGATAACTAAGAAACAATGTGGAGCGAGTGGTATGCAACTGCAACATCAATAAGTGACTTACAAATCAATTTATTTTATTGGCCCTGATTTCTTAAACATACTATCTGCAAATTTAACAGCAACACACAATATCTTTTATTGTGAATTGTTGCTATGTGAATAAATATAACTGCAATGAACTTTTAGCTCGTGAGCTCGAGTCAACAAGTGATACTCCCAGTACTAATCCTTAAAAGCCAGGCAGGAGCCGATGCAGCAATACAGTGAAAGTGAATGGACTTTATTTTTCCTCACCAAACTGTCAGCAGTTTTCTTTGGCGGATTATAAAGAAAGGTGTTCACAGTGAGGTCCCTGCGTTATTCTGGAACTGATACTTTATCTCTACGTGTTGAATTAGCGCAGCTGTGTTCTGAAAGTAATTTTTTCATGCCTGTGAGCATCATCTGTGTTGTGGTGAGGCACAGCAGACTCTGCACGGACGGCTAAACTCAAACTCTCTGTATAGGCGTGTGTCGCTAGATGCAAGAGAAAAAATGTTTTTTATGGTGAGAGGCTTTTTGCAAGTGAGTTAAATTGATGCTTTTATTACAATTCTCATGCTTATTCTCATGCCTTAGGTGACATATTACAGATGATTCTAACTTAGTATATTCATTTGCAAAAAAATAATATTACAGAATCAGGTAAGTTTTCGATCAGTTCCTGGCAAATAATAACGTCTTAATATGCTGTATTTTTTCATGATCAAAACAGAGGTCTTTTCCAAGTTATTTTTGAGTGGGATCTGATGTTTACATAAGCCAACTCTCAAAGTTAGCCACTACTTCAATTTCTTGAATGTTAATAAGATGCTGGTATATTCAGACTCAGTGAGCATTGTTGTGGACCTCGGTTCAGGAGAAAAATATGAACATATGGAGAGCTGAAAATGTGCCAGAGACTGGAGAATAAAGTAGACTTAATAACAGCCAGAGGTGTCATTTGAGACAACCCCACTTCCACCCCTGCATGCACACATGCAAGCACACCCGCACAAACAAATGCGTAAGCACATTCACGCACAAACATTTAGGCTGGCCTCATTTCAGCTGCTAGCCTCTTTCTCGTTTTACTCTGTCTCTCCTCTCTTCCACGCACGAACACACACGCGCCACACACATCTCTCTTCTCTGGCCAGGCAGTCGAAACGGGGTCAGGGTTCAACTCGGTAATGGAGTCTCTCCCACCTGGCAGTGTCAGGTAATACACAGAGGGGGAGGTGTGTGATTGCTTGTGTGTGTGTGTGTGTGTGTGTGTGTGTCTGTGCAGGGTGGCTAAAATGGGGCTGAGCTGAATGACCCAAATTGTGGCGGCAACCTTGAAGAGCTCAGGTGGTACACGATGAAAAATAAAAAGCTGGAGTTAGAGGAAGGAGAAAGAGAGCACGAGAGAGAGAAAGTGGGCAAAGGGGGGAGGAGGAGGAGGGCGGCAGACAAGGAGCACTGTGGTAATACGTGTCCTTAAACTGATTTCAGTTGTTTTCTGAACAAGGTGTGGTCCTCTCCTCTCTGCATGGCACTGCTGCAGACCGAAGGCTGTTAGAGGTCTGTGCTATTGTGTACGTGTGTGTGTGTGAGTGAGAAGGAGTGTGTAAATGTCTTTTGTGAGTGAACAAACGCATACATTATGTGCATTTTACTTTCTTCCTTACCAAGATGTAATCACAATTTTCCCTTCGCTGTGTGTATTCTGTTCCAATCCCGCATGTGTGTGTGTGTGTGTCTGCAGAAAGTCGAAATAGGCTGAGCAGCTGGCTGTTTCTTAGCGTCTCTGATTAGTAATCAGTCAGCATTGTGCCTGGATGCAGATTGTTAACAGGGCTGATGGACCTCATCAGCACCCCAGCCTCACCCTTATTTTGCCTTATAAATTTCAGCTTTAATATATTCAAAAACACTCTGAAAGGAGGGTTTATGATTGGTCAGTGGACTCCATATATACATCCCCTGGTTGCGGATCAAGTTCACACTTAACGAAGGCTTGTAAAATTAATAATCAGAACATATGAAAATTGAGTATTTTAAAGGATTTGGATATCTCATCAAGTCTGGTCGTTACATAATGTGCATAAACCATGACTAAAGTGCATGGTTAGATGGCTGTTCCCTCGTCCGGTGCTTTGATGATGGTGGTGATGGTGAGTGCTCGTCTAACACGTCAGTCCAAAATCTCCCATAGGTGTTCGACTGGGTTGAGCACCAACAGGGAGGTGCCTGCGAAGGGCCACAGCGTGCGATTTACATAATATTGCAGAGCTCATCAAACCATTAAGTGAACCCCCCCTCCCCCTCCTCCAATGCACTACAGATGGGGGCACTGTCGCTTTGAAGCGAGTGCTCCCATCAGGACTGTTGTGTTTCATCACAGGATAAAAGAGATCATCCGGAACAACTATGTTTGGATTCAGAGTGTTTAAAGTAAACTTTATTGTCCCCCGAGGAGAAATTTACTCCCGGGCATAGCGCCACAGTCGGTTGCTTTACAAAAGAAAGACAAAAAAAATAAATGAAATAAAAAATCATGAGGGCATGTGTGACTGTAAAATACAAAAGCACATCTAAAAATGTCAAAAAACAAAACAAAAAAAAACACATCATAAGATGGGAAGAGGCCTCTATTTATACATACGCAGAGGGGGGAGGTGTGTTTGCATGTGTGTGTGTGCACTGGCTAGCAAATATTAAAATGCACATACCATAAAAGTAAAACAAGCGCTGCTAATAAAATACAGTGGATGCCCTCACTGTAGGAGTCAGGTTTTACCTTTATTTGTCTTTTTCTTTATCGTATTTTTGGCCATGCTGGAAGAGGTATCTTTCCTCTGTTACTGATACAGCTGACTGACTGAGAATAAAACTGAACTGACGTGGCTGGAACAGCACGGCGGCGCTAACAGTGTGCTGCAGGTTTATTTCACAGACCTCACTGAGCCTGCCAGTATAAATGAGTGGAGTACAACGCTGGTATTTTCTTTTAGAAATATCTGTGTTTCTTTACTCATTATTAATTGCTTCGCATCTCGAAAGCATTTTTGTTCCACGTGGCTGTTTTTTGCATGTCAGCTCCAGATCCTTCTGACATCAAATAATTTATTACCGTTGACCTTTTCCGTGCATTCCAAACAGATTTGCGTAAACCTGGGAGTTCATAACCATCAAACCTCGTTTCAGTGAAGCTGCTGCTTTCGAGGATTTGAGCAATAAATTGGCGACTACCGTGCAGCTGTTCCTGATAGGAAATGAACCTAACTATAAAATCTTAATTATGTAAAGCAGCTGTTTGCATCTTAAGCATTGTTGCAGCGTAGATTTGTTTCATGGGACGCAGATAAATGGAATTCAAAAGTTTATAGCTCGCTGCTGCCTGAAATAGCCTGTTTCAATTTAGGCTATGATGAAGTTCTTCAAACATTTCTCATGCATATTTGTTTTGAATATGTTTTGGTCCATTATTCCAACATTCTTCACTGTGGAAAAACATATGGTCTTATTGATGAATAGGACCTATTGTTAGAGGTATTATTTGTCATTCTGTCTGGCCCGGAGTGATGGATGTGTGTGTGAGCGTGAATGTGATTTATGGCACCGGTGGTAGTATATGGTTGTGTGAAAAAAAAAAGAGAGAAAAAAGTCTATTAAGACGACCTTGAGAGGAACTTGCTTGCTTGTACATAAACTAACAACAAAAGCTGAAAGTGATGAGCCGACAAAGTGTGTTTATGAGTGTGCTTGCCTCCGTGTGTAATCTCTGGCAAGATATAATGCTAGAATATACACTGCGTTATGAGAATCGAGTTTCTATACTTACATCCACCGACTCCCTTAATGTTTGCTCACTGGCTACAAATGAAAATGAAGAATCTTTTTATTCCTGCCTTATTTTCCTTCTTTTCATTGAATTTCTTTTACGCTTGTTTTTCACCTTCTCTGCCAGCACATCTTTCCTCCCAATTTGTTATTTTCCCCCCGCCCTCTCTCCTCGCCTGTCTGTGGTAATGTGCTCTTAGTATATTGCCAGGGGAGGTCTGTCCGTTAACCACTGATCAACCGGTAATAAACACACTTCATTAAACCCCAGACTCTCATTCATCAGTAGCCTGCTTACCTCCTATAGGACCCCGGCTTAGAAACGCACCAGTCATTTACCAATAGACATGTGTGGCTTCATCCTGGTGGGATGTTTGGACCAAACTTGATGATTTATTTGCAATTCTGACCATGCGCTGCTCTAGTACAGGTTTGAATTTGAAAGGAAGGATTACTTTCTGAAGCAAGGGCACCAGGCAACAAATGCTGTAGGTTATTGTGGACAGCCTAGCAGATGATTGAGAAATTAATATATTTTTTTTTAATCTCTTAAATCTCTTTTTTTTAATTATTATTAGTCATGTCAACAGTTAGACAGTTTTCACTGGCACAAAATATGTTACCTGATGTTGGCTGTAATGATTTTTTTCATTATATACACTTACTAGCCGCTTTATTAGCTGTTCATCTGCCTGTTAATGCAACTATTTAATGAGCCAATCACATGGCAGCAACTCAGCACATTTAAGCTTGTAGACATGGTCAACTGAAGTTCAGACTGAGCATCAGAATGGGGAATAAAGGGGATTTAAGTGACTTTGAATGTGGCACAGCTGTTGGGGCGTGCTGTTCTGAGTATTTCACAAACTGCTGATCTGCTGAGGTTTTCCCACATGACCATCTCCAGGATTTAAGGAGAAAATATCCAGTTCTCTGGGTGGAAATACCTTGTTGGTCAGAGGATAATGGCCAGACTGCCTTGAGCTGATAGGAAAGAAGCAGTAAATCAAATAACCACTCATTACAGCCAAGGTATGCAGAAGAGCATCTCTAAATGCACAGCACGTTGACCCTTGAAGCAGATGGTCTGCAGCAATAGAAGACCACACAGGGTGCCACTCCTGTCAGCTAATAAAAGAAAACTGAGGCTCCAATTCACACGGGCACGCCGAAACTGGACAAAAGAAAACTGGAAAAACTTTACCTGGTCTGGTGAGTCTCTCTCTCTCTGTCTCTCAACATATATATATATATATATATATATATATATATATATATATATATATATATATATATATATATATATATATATATAACATATTTTTTTAATCTTACGTATAAAACCAAACCTGAAAAAACCAAACCTGAAAATTTCTGTTTCACAGACTTTCTTTCCACAGGAGCCACTGAAACAAACCCTGGGTGATCCTCACTGTGACTGAGGAAAATAAATTACCTTAAAGGAACAAGGAAACTTTTCCATGAATAATATAGAAGCCCGTCAGAGCACACAGATGGATTAAAGGCTTAAGATTGACAAGCAGGGCCTCACAGTGGTGTTGTTAGTACAGCCTGACTGAAACTGGATTTTTGGAATCCCAATACCATTTTTTTTTTTTTTTGGATGTAATAAAACTCATATAGCAGTATATACAGTATGTACAATACCGGAGGAGTTCATCTATACCCAAAAAAAGGGAAAAAAATAAAGTTTATGAAGATTACATTAATGCATTTTACAAAGATGTTTGTAACTTACCCTGAAGACAGCCGCCTCCTTCAGCTCGGCTGTTACGCTAACTCGGCTCTAAGTGCTGCATTTACAAACTTTTGCATTTCTAAATTACCCTCAAAATCTTTTTTTTTCTTATTTTTACAGTAGTTTTAGCCCCTTAATAGCAAATATATTTTTACATAATTCCTAAGCTCACATCATGTCCAGTACTTCCTATATTATCTTGAGGACTGAATTTCCACCTCTCTAGCAGCACCACTGTGTGAATCCACTTCTTTTATTCCTTCATGTTGGTGCATTTCAGCAAATATTGACTTTGGAAATTGGAGTCTTGGCTGTGAAACTGTGAGACATGTTACATCTTCATTCAGGCAATGTTTTGGGGTTTTTTTTGCTGTCAGTGGCTTTTATCTTTTAGGTTTGCTGTTCTGGCAACAGAGATTCTAATTAAAATGTAATATAATTAAAGCTTCAAAATTATTAAAGGGTGTTCCACGCAGAGTCTCATCTAACGACTATTGTTACTTCCACAATCAGTTAATTGGTAAACTTGTTGTTTTCTGGATGATTTTGTGTAGACAACAATGATAATCCCAATCTAATAATGACAAAGCCATCCAGTAATGGACCAGAAAGCCTCAGTGAGTAAATATGATTGCAAGTTTTTGGTCTCCTGTTTGCATAGGAATAAAAAAGCAATGAGAGCGGTCTTTGTAAGCTGGACTATTCCTGTGAACTTCCCAACAAGCCTGAATTGATTGTTGTCAGATAATTACGAAGGCTGCAGCACCTCTGTCGCCTTGGACAAAAGCCATCAGCAACGCATATCCAAAGAGACCATTAGGAAATAATGCAACATAGTATTTAACAAGTAAACATGGGATGCTGATGTGCAGGCAGGGTAGCCACTGTGGACCGTTATTTGGTGCCTGTTAGTGTACCATTACTAAACTGCTTTATCCAGTTCGGTTCCTAAGTTGGAGTTTGCTTTTTCATTGTTATGTTTTGACGGCTGGCACGGTAGGTGTGTTAGAGTGTGTGTGTTTTCCAGATGGTTTCTAAATGCCCTGAAAATCTGTTTGTGGAGTGGTTTGGGCAGCAGCCTGGTTTAAACCAGGCTGCATCATTTTCATCCCAACATGACGCATAGGCTCGCTTTGATTGGATAAAATCTGCCTGAATGGCGTCATTGATTGGGTGGGAAGATGGATGGCGGTCAGACAGCCATTTAACGTGACCCGCGCCCCTCCCCCGGCCTGTGTCAGAGTTAGAGGCCTCAGTAAATCACAGACTCCGCTGAAGGCAGCATAGATCACCGCTAACAACACTGCATCAACAAGCAGACAAGCACCGAATAAATGCCACAGGAGTGAGAGAGAGAGAGAGAAACTTTAATAAACATGTTTTTCCCTTTTTTTGATTTCTCACTGGAAGAACGGCAGTCTCTAAAGGTCAGCTAATGTTCGGCTCAGATTGCTTCCCTTCATTTTTGAAATTTCTTTGATGTTTTATTTGGACAAAATCAACATATCTCGAATATCTAATAATTCCCTATCTTGCACTTTTAAAGATAGTGATCTGGAACCGCACCAACATCTAATGGGTTCTTCTTTGGCCAACTCGACACCGCGTTTCCTGAAATTTGGATCCGTAGTTTTAGCCCAGTCTCGCTCGCAGACATGCAGCCAAACAGCATGTCGCCTTGGCAGAAGAATCTGTGTCTTAGAGAGGTTCAGCCAAAGCCCGGTTTGTTATTAATATATCTTTCTTCTCTGTTTCTTCAATTACAGCCTTTTCCTCTAAGCACTGGGATTCGGTAATCCCCCCTGTTTACTGACTGACAATCCCATTTTGAATTGTTTGCTTTGTGTGCTTCCAAGTCTGTGATGTCTGCGTAAAACATTTCCGTCCGTCATAATAAAATGTTATTCAGAGCAAACATCCCAGGGTTTGTCAAAGAAGAGGAGGGGGGAAAAAAAAGTACTCGAAATCAATTCCGGTTATGCTCAATAATGTTTCGTCTATCTAAAGTCAAAACGCTATAATCAAATCATAATGTAAAGAGGTGGCTTTTTAAACCTAACTGATTGAATTACATCCCTTTTAGTTTGTTCTCAGCAACATGGGAGTCACACCGAAAGAGCCCTAATACAAGCCAAAGCTACTCATATGAGACAATGGCATCAAATGCTGCCACTCATCCATGATGCTATGGAGAAAGCCTTTGAGAGTGGAAAAGGAATATTTAGCAGAGTGTTTCTTTTTGTTTTACTAGAGTAGGTTTCCATTCCGTTCTCTTGGAAGGCAATAAAAACAAACTGTGGATGTTAGTGGGCGGGAGAGCCTCATCAATTTATCTTGTTTATGGAAGCGACAGGAGACTGCTCAGCTATTGTGTCTGCCTCTCTGCCACAATTGGTACAATACTCAGGACAAGGATTTAACCAGCTCCATCTGCCTCCTCCTGCACTCCACTCCGTCTCACTCTCTAACTCCCCATCTGACTGATTTCTCCAGTCCACCATGAGCGTGAATGTATGCTTATGCCTTTCTTCTCTCTTTCTTGCCCTTCACTCTACATCTTCTTTTTACTGCATCACCTCTATCTCCTTTCCCTCTTGCTCCTTCCTTCATTGACTCCAGTGGCTCCATCATTGACTTGTCTGACCCTCTGACAGCCTTGACTTGACATTCAGACATCGTGTTCATCCCCTGTTTGTCTCCGTCAACACTGCCCAGGGTATTTGATCCATGCACAGACTGTCAATAGGCAGCACAGCAGAGCCTGTCCACCTCTGCAGATGCTCTCCGGAAGACAGCTATGGCTAAAACCAGCAAGAACTTAAATCCTTTTTTCATACAGCTGTGAGCTGCAGTGACGTGTCCTCCATGTCAGTGGCTCAGATTTGTAGAGGCGCAAGCTTAGGCTGAGGTGCATTTGTGCTTTTTGTGTTGGTTCTTATTACAGGTGAATTAGCTACAGGAGGATTGCTGAGGAGCAGACTTAAATAAAGCTGTGCTTTGTGTCTGCTTCCAGAACCTGTGATTTAGTGAGTGTAAAGCCCAACTACATGCAGCTAACTTACTGCTGTATTGGCAGAATCTGTTCACCCAGCTTTGATGGAGATACGAAACGGCCTGTAGATCAATATTCATATACAATAATTGAACATAATTCATTTCTACAGAATTTCACAAGTTAATGACTGGAGGGAAGCTGTTTACCACACGTTGGCCCGGTCTCATGTAATGCATTAGAATGCGGTGTCCTGGAGTGAAGCTCTGAATCATACTGACATTGTGTTAATGTCAGATTCTGAGTAATATCATGATTGTGCTTTTTGCTACATCAACACATGTAGCACCTAGCGTCACACGCTCAGTTTGGTTATTGCTGTATCGGCCCTCTGGATGGTTGTTATCAGCTCTTATCAGTGCCATACATATCACCAGTAGGCACCCTACCATACCTTTCAGCCGGCTCACTTGGCCCGTATCATCTGTTGTTTGATCTATTATCAGCACTGATTGTTAGAATGGCAGCAGTGGCTGGATTAAAGCAGGAACCTTGAGGCAGAGATGAGGTGCAGATCAATTACGTTTGCGCTCACTAACAATGAATATTACACAAAACACGGCAGAAGAAACTAAATATGTCGTGGCTTCAGGAGCTTTTTTTAAAAAAAAAAAACCTGACAGCGACCTACAGTCACAATACTAAAATAGTTAAAATCAGCCGCCCAGCCAAGTTAATAAGTTAATACAACCAGCTGGGGACCACTTGTGGGAGGCAATCTACACTGAGTAGTGCCCAGGAGTGTTTCACTGCGATCCTCACTGCGAACCAAAATGTAGTCCTGTATACTTGTGTCTCACGTGTGACGGGGGAAGCTCACCAAAGGTGCCAAGCCTCCCGACAAAATGGCCCTCTGTCTTACTAAAAGGAATAACTTAATATCTCTAAAGAAACAACATAAACAAACAAGATGGGACAACTCGGTTAAAACACAATAAAAATGCCTAAATAAGACAGCAGCATGAGAAACCTACAAAAAGGAGAAAAACAATTATGATCTGGGGTCCACCCGGCCACAGCGAAAGCTATTAACTCAGTGCTGCTCCCCACCATGAGGCACTGGGCAACACGGGATACAACAGAGCCGCTCCACAAACACCAGGACCAGACCAAAAAAATAAATAAAACCAAAGAAAGTCACTAAATGTGCTCTAAAAGTTAGTACAAACACATTAAATCAGTTTTCAACATTCCTGCAACCACCTTTGCCATCTGCAACCAGAATGAGCCAAAAGGCCAAGAGAGGCTGAACAATAGATTTTAGGTGTCCCTTGTAATCAAGCTCTGATTGGAGAGCCAGAGGAGCGGTCAGGGTTAATGCTGCATTCAAAAGCACTACTCATGGTGACGAGCAATTTTCACTGGGAGAATTCTGCACCACAAAATGATGCATTTCCACCTAAACCGTGAGCCTCTGCTGTCTTTAACCAAGTACCTTTGGTTTGTAAAGATAGCCAATCTCTACCAGATGTCACAGGTGAGAATAAAATTGATTACATCTCTGATTCCCCTTTTCCAAAAACACTACATCCGCTCGCAAAGGGTGGAGCGACCGCTACTAAATGAGGTGGTAAATACCTACTCTTAGCCACAGGAGGTTACTTCCTCCGCTATGACATAAGGAGGAAGTGAGGGCAGCTACGAAGAGGATGGAGAGCGGAAAGGCAGATGACATACCCGTGGAGGTATGGAGATGTGAAGGAGAGCGAGAGGGAGCAGTGGACTTTTTGACCAGATTGTTTAAGTCATCTGTCAGAGGATACCTGACAAATGGAGAAGAAGTGTACTGGTACTGATTCTGAACAGCACCAGTGATGTGCAGAGCTGTAGTAACTACAAAGGAATAAAGTTCATGAGCCATACCATGACAATAAGGGAGAAAAGCAGCTGAACCTAGGTGAAGAAGAGAGGTGAAAAACTGTGGGCAGCAGTATGGCATCGTGCCAAGAAAGAGTGTGTCTTTGTGGATCTAGAAAAAGCATATAATAGAGTGCCAAAAACTGGTGCTGCATGAGGAAGTCGGGAGTGGCAGAGAATTATGTGGGGGTGGTGCAGGACATGTGCAGACAGCGAGACAGTGGTGAGGTGTGCGGTAGTAGTAGTGACAGATGGGTTCAAGGTTGGGGTGGGATTACATCAAGGATCAGCTCTGAGCCCCTTCTTGTTTGCAGTGATGATGGACAGGCTGACAGATGAGGTCAGGCAGGAGTCTCCATGGACTATGATGTTTGCAGACAGTGTTGGGATCTGTAGTGAGAGTGGGGAGCAGGTGGAAGAGAGCCTGGAGAGGTGGAGGTATGCTCTGGAGAGAAGAGGAATGAAAGTCAGTAGAAGCAGGACAGAATGCAGGCGCGTGAACGAGAGGGAGACAGGTGTGACAGTGAAGGTGGATGAGTTTAAATACCTGAGATCAATGATCCGAACAAGAGAGGTGAAGAAGAGAGTGCAGCCAGGGTGGAGTGGGTGGAGTTGACTGTCAGGGGTGATAGCAGCAAAAGTGAAAGGGAGGGTTTACAAAATGGTAGTGAGACCTGCTATGATGTGTGTTTTGGAGACGGTGGCTCTAACAAAAAGACGGGAGGCCGAGCTGAAGAGAGTGACCGGAAGGGACAAGAATGAAGATGAGTACATCAGAAGATTCATGGAGGTAGTGAAGAAGGACATGCAGAAGGCGGGTGTAACAAAAAAGGGAAAATGATGAGATGGACCCAAATGATCTTCTGAGGCAACCTCTAAAGGGAGCGGCTGAAAGAAGAAGAAGAAGAGTACCTAATGGCAGCACGTGCGGGACTGATTTCAAATGATAGTGTCCGTTAAATTGATAGTTAATGATTGTGTTGTACAAGTTAAAAGCTCTTCAAGCCCATCATCATCATGCCATATTGTTAACTAAGTGTATAAACAACTTTTAAGATATAAGTATATATTACTGTAGTCTCTTAACGCCAAAACACTATGATTACTTGTTAATAGCTTGATAACATCATTACAGAAATCGTGACTGCACTTGAAGAGTAAGACACCAGAGCGGGCAGTCTCTGCATTCATCACATTCTTCCTCTGTGTTCCTGGATTCTTTCCTGCTCTCGAACTGCTTGCCGGCTGCTACGAGGCAAGAGGAAGAATAAGAGACACCATTGACTCAGACTCTCCATCAACAACAGACTCTGCATTACACTATTGATTGACATCATCATCAGCTAAAGTGCCAAAGCGGCAGTGCCGAATAGGGGAAAGTAACAGGTTGCAACCTGCGGCACACTCTCGGCTTTCACCTTTAGCCAAAATGTCCAGAAGGGATTGAGTTTTCTTGTGAAATTTGTGGTGGGAATGATGAGACACTTAGTCACAGCACACTGCACAGACAGTATAGTAGATTAGCTGATGCTACAGTCTAGTCATATTAGACTAATCATTGGGAACAACCACATGACCAGAGTGATTTTGTTTAATACCTGTAAATTAGTTATTTACAGGTCAGGACTTTGGTGGATGTAAGCCAAATTTGAACGGATTACTAGCATGCTCCTACTCTACACCCCTACAAAATTTTATCAGAAGTCAAATCGAAACTTCTCAAGCTGTCATGTTTACAGACAGAATGATGACACGCACGCAAGCGCTACCGAAAGCATAACCTCCTTCGGTGGAAGTAAGTAGTTTACAGTTGAACACAAAGCTGACGACATAAAACAAAGCCCATATCAAGCCAAAGAGACTTCGAAGCAGTCACCACAGCGATTCTGCTACAGGAATGTGTACAGGTAGACATGGAGGCCGCAATGCTGCAATCTGGACCGCTCATCGCCACCTTTGCTACCTGTCAGCACCTTGCTGCTGCGCGTCTGGGGTTTGGACGCTCGCTCTGGGTCCTTCGCTGGCCGAAGAGCCAACAATTGTATTAGCAGTTGTTCGTGTCCTGGATACAGTTTCCACTGAACCACTGGGCTCTTGTCCTTTGGTGCCTTTTGGATGAATTCCCCCATTTTTCTCCTCCCTACATATGAACTGAAATCAGCTGATTGTACCACCAGTGCGCAGGAAGAAAACAGCATATTTGAAGTACTACACAAAGTATTTTTAAATGTCCCGCCATTCGCCGATTTCCGGCAACAATTACCGTAATAACCCTATGTTGGGTGTGAAGCACAATTCCTCAGCTTTCTGAAACCTTTTGAATTTTTCCAGTAGGACAATTGTGTGTAATTCAAAGTGAGTTTGGCCAGGCGTCTCGGCGGTAACCAGCTGCTCACGGCAGGTAACAGGTGTATCGGCGATGCTATAGGGTTAATCGCCAAAAAATGAAGTCCCAGATGGAAACTCGGACTTAAACCTGAGTTTTCAAACTTTATTACAAGAGTTGCCACTTTTTCAAAGCAATTTTCTCAGTTGCTCGAGCGGCACATTGCCTCGGGTCTCGAGAACACACCTGGCGCTAACGTGAAACTTAATTCCTGCATTAGTTTCAAAGTCACACTGTCCGGGACGCCTCATCTTTCCTGTGCGCTCCGAAAAAGATTGCTTTATTTCTGCGACTGTTTCATGTTTGTCACAGTGATTCTTCAGAACCGCTGCGGCACAAAAATCTGCAATAAGACGTTTTAAAAATATGTTGCAAACTGATATCAGTGAGTTATTTAGGCCAAGACTCCGCAAAACTACACAAATGGCAGCCAAAAATCTCAACCCCTAATTTTCCATTCAACATCAGATGCGTCCCGTCAGGTGCGTCTTTATGCCACATTAAAGTATTTGCTGGGGATCGTCGCAGCATCAGCTTAACTCGGAGCTGTGACAAGGCGACATGATAACAACATCTTATTTAAACTAAAAATATCACTGCAGATGGAGGGAAATCAAAGCTCAGGTGTTTTTTTTTACCACCTGCATGCAGATTTGAGCGGGGGGGGGCTTGTACTATATCTGACTTCCCCATATGATAAAATGCAGTGCGATAAACACATTGAGTCGCTGACTGACACGGAGGATCAGTGACGAGACGAAAAGACATTTCTGCCAAACAGCCACGAGAGCTACAGGTAAATACCCCCCAGATAACGGCCTCCATCTCTCATTCTTTTTTCTCTTTATTGCCACCTACTCTACCTCCTCCTTTATCCCATTTCTGCCTTGGTGTCACCATAACCCCCCCCCCCATTCCCCGTGTGTTGTCGTGGCAACGCTGTGGCCGCCCCATTATAATGCCTGCGTGTTCATAAGTGGAGTTGCTGCTTTGCTGCTGTTGGTTTCTCCCTTTCTCCCTTCGTCCCTTTGAAATAGAGAATAAAAAACGGGGGCCGACAGACGGGGAGAGAATGAGGTGAAGAAGAGGAGGTAAGGGAGGCAAGTTTGAAGGGGGGGGGGTGATGCAGGAGCTTTACCAATCATTTAGCACTTCCCACTCCTGCTTTTATCTGTCCTTAGAGCTGCTTTCTACATTTCCTTTTGTCTTGCAGGTTAGAGGCTGCTCACTGCTCCTGTAAAAAGTGGCGGCGGGAGAGAGCAGCTGTGAAGTTTATTAAGTTGATCACGCACGCAGGCACACACTTTAAACCCACCACCACCACCACCACCACCTCTATCTGGTATATCTTTCCTCTTTTCTATTTCTGCCTCAAACACATAGATACTTTGAAACACACAGTCTCACCATTACAGAGAAAGACAGTGTACAGAGCTATTACATGCATTGATGAGGACGCCTGCATCAAAGAGAATTCACAATGAGAACAAACATACAGAGGAGATGAAACACCTCCTTTGTGCTCGACTCCAGGAGCACAGCACCTTCTAATGAGGAGCCGGGTGCAAAGGTGTGTGCGCACGTACAGTCACGTGACATGTAGAAGAGTAAGGTATGGAATTTGTTGGCTGTCTTGAGATATTCGAACAGGCAACCGCTTGATCTCTTTGGAAACTCTTTGACAGTGTGCCTAAAGATTAAAGGCGGTAAGCTCAGACAACGGATGCTGAACATCAACATTTTGCTGCGATTTTGTATGAATAAAAACACAGACCAGTCACGTGGGATAAAGCTAGAAGACCCCTACATTTATACAGCTTCAGACTGAATAGGTTAGAATCGGGGTGGGGCTGGCAGGTGCCAATGATTAGACATCCCCTATGGACTTTCTTATTCAAACCTCTGACATCCAGGGTCTGACCTTCTATTTGCTGTTAAAGTATCATCATTCCAATATGTAAAGAGCTCTCTAGATATTTAGGGGGGAGGGTAATGGATGCCTGTGATTTCAAATTGAAAAAGATCTACAAATAATTAAAAATCAGTCATCCCATTCAATCATCTGGAAACGGGGCAGATTTCAAACAACGGGTAGATCGCTTCAATCTGGCCACCCCTCGAAGTTCCACCCTTTGGTTCAAAAAGAAGTTCCCCAGAAACCTGACGCCGCATCCCAGGCTCTGCAGGCAATTCACACCACTGCCGGTGGAAGCATAGTTTTGGATCACGTAGACTGCGCGGCTTGCAGTCATTAATTCAACTATGAACTATGAATTCTCCACCAGAGCAAAGATTGCTTAAAGATAATACGAAGCCAGCTGTCCAAAAGCTGCTTCAGCTGCAAGTGGACCTTCCAACAGGTGATTGATCCTAAGAGCTGTTAGGTCATCCTCCAAGGCATGGCTACGAAAAGAAGAAAAGCAGGGTTACAGAGCCCTGAGATATCCGGCAACTTAGGGAACTTTGGAGGAAGGAATGGTCAAAAAATGTTTAGCTTGCTAATGTTAGAGACAGGTGGAAAATCCCATCAAGAGGTTATCTCTACCAAAGGGGGACTATACTATTTCTAGGCCACGGTGTGCTTACTTTTTCCACAAAAAGGTATGTTCCAGCTATTGTTTGTTTTTTAGCTAAAAATTAAAAGAAAACAGATTATTTTTTGAGCTGTTCAAGCATACCACTTTTGTCTTCAGGCACTGATTCAGAACCTGTTCGCTTGTCCATTAAAAAAATAAAAGCCAGCGGTTTCTTTGGGACACTCTCGTTCACACGCCTGCATAATTGGGATTAGTACATTTCTTGTCTTGCATTTGTTTTTCGTACACCGTGAGCATGTAGCTTTTCACAGTCATGTCTGGCAGTGTGTCTACAGGAAGACACTGACAGGTTTTTGTGTGTGTGTGTGTGTGTGTGTGTGTGTGTGTGTGTGTGTGTGTATGTATGTGTGTCTGTGTATGTAATCTCCCAGATAAGGTAGGCAGATAGAGAGGCCAGATAGACAGGGGCGTTGGGAATGAGATTGTGCGGAGGGGCTTAAAGCTGAAGCTGTAAATCACTTAACCTGGGGCTAATGGGCTTATAGGCTGTACTACAGTACACACACACACACACAAACACACACTCACACACACAAACATGGCGATACAAACACAAAGTCAATCACACTCGCCCTTCCAAACACATGCACAGAGACAAAAACTTCATTTCTGGTATGCTGGGGCCTCAAGGCTTTAATAAGTCTTATCTGAAATGCTAAATCAGGTCTGTGCAGAGTGTCATATTAAAAAACGAACTAATTTAGAGCACGATTGTGTCAGTGATGTATCGCTCCACTGTGGCTTGAGTGATGAATATTTGTGTGTAGATGCGCTGTTTTGCTTTTGTCATCTGAAAGGTTTGCATTGGTGTTGCGTCACGACGGGTCTGCGTGTACACACACACACGCAAGGTTTTCACATGAATATGCAACATTTGCTTTCATCCCATGTACATGTGAATCACTGTTGAGTTCTGCCAGAGAAAAATTAAGCTGAGCTTGATGGATTAGTCAGTGTTTTCTTTCTTTGTTGTTGTTGTTGTTGTTGTTGTTGTGGGGTTTTTTTTGTTTGCTTTTTTTTAAGGCTGACATGTGACTCATGAAGTTAACACATTTTTCCTGAAGCGCACTGGAAGCATTTTGTGCGGGAGTGTTTGGGGCTTTCATCTCAAGTCACTTTAAAACCTGACAGGCAAGCTAGCAACCGATGCAAAAGACATGTTTTTTTTTTTTAAAAAAAGGAAATTGCCGTGAAAAAGCGAGGTGTGTGCACGTTCACGTCAGGAAACGAGTGGCTTGCCTTTCGTTCAAACATGCCCGCGCGGGCCTACGCCGAGCGTAGCCTTCCTCCGTGCAGGGTCGCATATGGTGGACCATTCTCCTGGTCAGTAGCTCATTACATTTCTCATTATGTCTTTACACACATTTGGCCTTTCCTCTGCACCTGTTGAGGTGTGATATACCAGCTCCATGTTTACACCTGCTCCTCCTCCTCCTCCTGTTCCACCCCTCCGTCGCTCAATCTCACCCTCCTGCCCTCCATCTCACACTTCTCTCCCTATCACTCCATCTGTCTACCTGTCTCCCCGCCCGCGCGCCTCTTCATCCTCCCCGTGTATCTGACGGAGACCATGCTGTTGCCAAGGCTACCGCAGCCATTGTGTACCCGGTTGCCAGGTGACTGGTTGCTGTGGCAATGATCAAGAATTCTGAAGCACCGCCGCCGCCTCTGCCACTCCTCCTCCTCCTCCTCCCCTCGATAGATAAATCTTCACAATTTTTTTCCTCTTTTTTTCCACTCTGTCGCTGTCCTTCCCTCCCTCCCTCCCTCACCCCTCCTGACGACACTACTAGAAGAAAAGCACGCCGACCTTTAAGGGGAACTAAGCAACAATGGAGAGATGGGATGGATGATGGCTTGTTTGTTTTCATTTCCTAGGTCTCTCACTCTCTCGCCGCCCCTAACTCGATTTCTCTTTTCCCTTCATCCATCTAGTCCCTGGCTGTCCAGCCTGCCTAGTTTAATAATGAATTGTCTCTGCTTTCCTTCTCATTTCCCTGCCTATCCGCTTGTTTGATCACCCCTCCTAATTCTTCATCTCACTTGTTCCCCATCCTTGTATTTTATTTCACCAAAGAGTAAGCCATGAATGGCCCCCGCTGGGCTCTCTCCTTTGTTCATCCTGGCACTCAGGGTAATTCAGCCCTCTTCAGTCTCCTCCTTTTCTCTCTGCCACCCCCCACCCCCACCCCCTTCCCACACGCACATCATTTTTATGATGTTCACCTTTCTCCCTCCTCTCTGCTCCCTCTGTCCATTTCTTTCCTCATCACTGGACAATTTTGTCTGACTTGTAGTGATGCTCTTATCCTTTTAATATGCTTACTCTAATTCAATACTTAATTCCTGTTCCCCCATCACAAAGAAATATGATGGCAGATAAAATTGGTGTGCAGTAGAGTTTGAACATTATGAGTTTTTTTCAGACTGATGAGGTTTTTTTTTTTTTCCCATTTCCATTTCCATTAGGCTATTTGGGCTGAAATTCATTTTTACATTTGACATTTTTCAGGCCAAAAAAGATAAAAATAAAAAATTATTCAGTGTTTGTTCCCAGGATTTCATTTGTGGCTTGCAGATGATTTGATGCTAACCTCTATTAAAACAAAACATGAGTGCAAAGAAAGAAAGGACATATAGACTTGTAAAATCAGATTTTAAAGTGTGGCATATCTTATTTTTTATCATAAGCCTCAGCAAGCCCCCCCTTTTTTTTAAACAAAGGAGTATCAGACAGAAAGATGAGAACAGATACGCTAAGACTTTAAATCTTATTCACTGCATTCACAGATGTGCTTTCATGAAAAGTTTTTATAAGGCAAGGCTAAAAGAAGACCAGTGCATAACAGACAGACAAGAAAGCATAACAAATGGAGACAGTGAGGATGTGCACGGCTGTAGTTAACCAAAAGCAATCAGAAGTTGTCTCACATGTAGTACTGCATTGTATATAAAAAGAAAAAAATAGACCTATCCACTGCAATGTGGCCCACTGGTTTCTGAATTCCTGTTTTGAAGCATTGATTTTAGCGTGCTTGCTCAATCTGTCAAGTTGTTAGCCAATGAGCAAAATCCTAAACAGAGTTACAAAATTGACTTAATTTTTTATTCAATATGACCCGAAATTAGTCAGTGGACCCATGAACTCATCAGGAAAGTGTCTACAGAGGTCACGACAGAGAGCCGTTTTCCCATAGACTTCTACAGGACTGGGAATCTTTTTGCAACTGCAGGTATCGCCCCCTGGTGGCCTTTAGAAAAAGGTTTAAGTCACATCTGTTTTTTACTTCACTTTTCAGACTCAAACGCTGCATGAATGTTTTAAACTGCCTGTGCCCAGTGCAGGGGAAATTAGCTATATTTCTGTAGCAGGCTGCAGACGTGTATCTCTGCTTTAAAACTGGGAGTCTATGGAGTTTTAAAGGAGACATATCATGCAAAATCCACTTTTTTAAGCCCTTAAATACATTTTTTTGTGTACTTTAAGTATGTAGGAGTGCAGAAAATTTAAATTTATTCTCTCCCGGTGCTGCGTAGATATCTTTATATTCTTTTTGGGTCCGATTTTACAGTCTGTTCAGTTTTCTTTATTCCCTGTTACGTTTTCTTCTCTGTTACGTCACAGTATTTGCTGTGGAACTGCTAAACAAGGACATGGAATTCCAGCTAACCAATTTCGTGAATCCGGCATTTTTTTTCTCGGACTGATTTTGTAGTCCAAGTTCAGTTATGCCGAAGTTGCAAGTAGACAAGGCAAAATGTTCGGTTGTTGGGTGTATTAACCACACGATATCTCTGCTATCAAACTACAAAAATGGCCGAACAGGGTGGGGTGGAACGCTCTGCAACCTGGAGGTGGGCAGGACTTGAAATGTTTCATTCACATTTAAAGAGACCGCACCAAAACGAGCTGCTCTAAGACGCGCCTCAGAACAGAGGCAGAGGGGTCTGTGGAGCTACAATAATGAGGAATTCAGACCAAAGCATTGCATATCCCCTTTAACGCAGACCAAATTTACAACATGCTTCAAAAAAGCGAAACAGGAAGTTCCTGAAAGCTGCATTCTCTTCGATGCGCTGCTAGGGGCAACTTTTCTGGATGCAAAAGGCCATCCAGATGTGTAGCAGTCAATGGGGGAAAGGACCGTCCAGCTCTGTTACGCTTTGACTTTCTGTGCTAGTTTCAAGTGAGAAGAAATAGTACATGCTGTCCTTTTTTTAAATGATCTTAAAAAAAAAACAGGCAATAACACAGGGTATATGTTGCTGTATTATTGCCACTAGCCTATGAGCACACAGTGTCCCTTGCTTTAAAAGTCAGATCCAGCACCTGTTCAGCGCTTCTGGTTTCAAAACATCGAGCTGGTGCATAGGGTGACGCCACTATAACTCCTTCTTTTATGTACATTATGGCTGTACCTCTCCTCAAAAAAGCCATTTGAGAAAGTGCAGTTTCTGGCACCTCTGCACTGGGTAGGGGTTCTATATAAAGCATATATTAGTAATCTCTGGGGCAGGCTGGCTGTTAGTATCCAGTCTATAATCTAATCTAACTACAGCACATTGGTCCTGGTGACCATGGCGAATAAGCAAATTTTTCAAAGTGATAAATCAGTGTTTTAATTGAAAAGTTGTCACACCTAAACCATCATGAATAACATTATAGCATGACTGTGTAATTAAACTGATTCCTTTACAAATCTCAGGCTTCCAGAAAGTAATCAGTGCGGCAGGTTTTTATTGTGAATATAACCTTGCCTGCTCGCTCATCCTCTGGATGTGCCATCATCAGCCGGCTGGCTGCATGCGAGCGTGTGCGCGTGCGATGCAGTGTAAAGGGCAAGTGATTGCAGTTTCCTGTGCCCGCATGTCGTGATGAGATGTGTGTGTGTGTGTGTGTGTGTGTAGCTTCATCACGTGTGTGACCAGGCTTGTCCCCTGATGTGTCCCTGAGCTTAGCCTGACGCTCCATTGATTTGTATGGAAATACTGCCTGTTCACACAGCGGGTCAGACACCTCTCTCTCTCGCTCATCAGTGCCCAGCTGTGGGACGCTTGCTGTGTTCTTTCATTTGATTGTGTGTGTGTGTGTGTGTGTGTGTGTGTGTGTGTGTAAGAGAGCGAGATCGTGTGAGAGTTACAGTGTGTGGCGGAAAGTATGAGAGCACGAGACTGTGACTGGCACATGAGATCATCAGATGTGTGAATGTGCATGCATGCTGTATACAGATTCAGTGTGCTGGAGGTTCAGTGTAAGTGTGTGAACTCACATCTGTGTCTTTGTGATCAGTTTCTGAGCTGTTAATTCACACACACTATCTGTCTTTTTCTCTCTCACACACACACACACACACACACACACACACACGTTTGTCCTGACAAAACTCGTGGGGTGAAACATAATGCCCAGAAGCACCATCCAGCATCCTCGTATCACCGCCATCCGTCCTTTTGTTTACTACCCATTCTTCCCCTTCTCCTTGTCTCCCTCCCTCACAGTATGAGTCAGTCCTGCCCTGTTTTACCCGCTTTTCCATCCTTCTGTCCTCACATCTCCTCTCACACTCCTCCCTTTCTATCACTTCCCCCCATCTAAATATCTTCCTCCCTCTGTCTCCCCCAGTTTTTTCCTGTAATCTTCAATCTTTCTTCCCTCCCTGTTCCTCCATCCTTCTCACTCCCCCTCTCCTCTCCTCTCCTCTTCTCTCCGAGTACTCTGTTAAAGTCACGACCCGATTCTGTTCACGTGCTCATCACTAAATGACAAACCAGAGACAGCTTCCGCCTCTTAAAGGCCAAAGTGAGATGTGTGCAAATCTGTCTCTCCCTCTCTCAGCCCTTTTTTAACCACTCAAACAATATGTGTGTGTGGTTTTTTTTTTCTTTTTTGAGCCACCCTAGGCTTCACTCTGTCTAAAACTACAAGTAATGGCACTATTCATACGAGAAAGAAAAGGTCTTTTTGTCGCCCGTGTTGTTGCCTTTTTATAAACTCCATTTTCAGTGATGAAATACTTGCAGCATACATGTTGTCCTCTTTTGGTGCAGCGGTAAGGTGGCAGCCACTTAGCATCTTTTGATGCATATTGCAGAAACTTAAAAAAAACCTCTAATCACAGGATACACCTTCCTTTTTGCTGTATAGAGTTTAGCTGCCTTTGGAGGCTCGCATAAATATTTATGAGATAAACTCATCGTCGACATCACAGTGGGTATCATCAAACAGACGCAGGTTATATGAAGACAGTCAATTTTAAGGGGGAAGAAGAAGAAATTGAATTTTGTTTACATTGGCTGTTGTTAGTCTCCTGGTGCTCAGGGTTTGTTTAGTTTTTTTCCCTGCTATAGCTCTACATAAATCATGCTATTAAAAACTCCACTTGAATGGTGGTTTGTTTTTCTGCGAACAATACGATGTGCTTTTCAAACAACCAAATGCGCCAACATTTTCTCCGCCCAAGTGAAATCAATCCAGCTCATAATTCCAGGAAAATATTTACATGAGCGCCGCATCAAACGATCTGATAAGGTGTCCTGCCAACCGGCTCCGCAGCAGGCAGACTCGTTTATACAGTTGTGGATTCCAGTCATTGGCTGAAGGCAAACTCTGAGGAAGACGTATAGAGTGGATGGAGGTGGAGTTGCTTTCATATACCGGGGTTCATGATAACATTTAAAATACACATATAGCAATACTGTAAACAATCTGCACAATCTGGGTTAAAGACTCACTTTGCAGTTGTTTTTTTTTTTGACTCTTTCATTTAAGCAGCTATTATACTGAAACCTGAGCTATCTTAGACACTTTATAAAATAAGGTTACCATTGTTTACAGCATTCACTTCTCACCCTGTCGCACACAGGGAGAAGCGTACTCCCCACAACAAACCTGCTAAGTTAGACTGAGTCACACACAGGTGCCGTGGGGCTGTTGTTAATTTGTTGACTCAAGCACTGGAAACGGGCAAACTCTTGGGGAGTTCATTCCTAATTTAATTACTGATTTGTTGCCTGCTCTTGCTGCTGCTTCTCTCCACTCCTTTCTTCTAGCCGTGCATTATAAGCTAATGCTAATTGCGCCTTTAAAGTGTGCTGCTGTACTGTACCCTGAACCTCGACCCACACGAGCGTCTGCAGCCGTTTGGCCGGCCTGATCGAGTTACTGCAATCTGGTGCGTGTTGGAAACCAAGGAAATGGAGCGCTGAAACAGTGGCAACTGTTGTATTTTTAAAGGGGGCGTACACGCGGGGAGACACTAGCAGCAATGAGACCATGAAGCATGGAGTAAATTTAGTGGCAAGTATTGACAACAGGTGAAGTAACCACTGGCAATGCCAAACGGGTGGGTCCAGAGTTATCTCGGCTCTGAGGGGAGCAATTGAAGCAACTCCCAGTGCAAATTAATATCACTATCTGACATATGACCTTGGACATATTCCACTGGACGTCCAATAGCAACGCTTTACAATCGTGAAAAATAAAGTTTTCACAGGACTCTATGAATTCTTGATTCGTTTCTTTTTCAGCCATTGTTCTGTAGATTTGCTGCTGTGCTTGTGACCACGACCCAATTTCAGCCAAATGCGGCCTCTCATTTGAAATCAGAATACTTGGGCCCACTGAGGAGTTCATGGTCGCATCAATGGCTGCTAAGTGCTGTAGCTGCAAAACAAGCCCAAATCATCACCCCTCCACCACCGTGCTTGACAGTTGCGATGAGGCATTAAGTGCTGATGCGCTGTTTTTGGTTTTCACCAGACACGGCACTGTGCATTACGGCTAAATAGCTCCACTTTGGTCTCATTTGTCCAGGGGACGTTGTTCCAGAAGTCTTGTGGACTTTGCTGCCATGTTCTTTTCAGAGAGAGAGAAGAGGCTTTCTCCAGGCAACCCTTCTAAACAAGCCATACTTGTTCAGTCTTTGTCCAATTTATTCTAAAATTTAACATGCTAACTGAGGCCCGATCATTATACAGGTAAGATATCACTTCCTGCTTTGGCATTTAGGCCTGTTGCACCTCCGCCAGCGGCATTAGTTCGGCTGCAGGGTCATCAGCTGGTGCCGCCGTTCACTGATGTTTTGGCCCATCAGCCAGTACATCTCTGGGTGTGTGTGTGTGTGGGGGGGGGGTCAAGTGGTGTAAACAGAGACATCTCTCCACCACCCTCTGCAGCTACCTTTACTGGGGTGTAGGCCCTTTTTTTTAATATTACTGTATGTGTGCAAAGGGTATTACCCAGATCATACTTTTTTTACTACCCATTCTTCCATAACTGAGTAGTTTTTAATTAGCTAAAACTAACCCCCCCAAATATAACCAAACACAACATGCCCTTTGTGTACTTTGTGTATGTTGAATTGTGTAAAAAATCATCTTCACATTATTAAAAAAAAATTAAATAGATTTAAGTCCAGGATCACAAATTACTGGTTTAAATTGTGCAAACTATTATGTGACTGTGTTGAAATATATTTGCATCTCATCTGCAGTTATCAAACAGGAGGCGGTTACTTCACAGCATCTCTCACTGTGGTTCAGACCTTTATGGCTCTCCCTCACTTTAGCTCAAAATCAAAGCAAGCTTTGACTGATTATGATATGGAAGATAATCAACTCCTGCAGGTGGCATCACCTCATGAAGTCATCAAAAACAACGCCCCTCAAAAATCCCTCCGCTTCCACCCGAACATCCAAACTACCCAAGCGACGCTTCTGCTTTCTTTCTTCTTCTTCTTTTTTTTTTCTCCTCCTCCCACCAACCATCATTTAAGTGCAGTGACATGAGAAAGAGATTCACTTTATGGCTCAATTTTATGCCACTACTCCTCTACAAACTATGAAGTGAGCTCAGTGGGATGAAGTATAAGACAAATACCATCCTATGTGGAGCTAGGAGTGGCCGTGCATGGAAGTGCAGCATAAAATGAGCCATCATAAATTAGTTTTATTATGCTGTGTCTGTATATGTTTGTGTAAATGTGAGTAGACTGACTTTTTACAGTCCTGTGACACCAGAAAAGGCTCCTGTGGGAAAAGACAACCCTAAAGAAGTGGTCCCCTGTGAGTCCTTAATCTAGCCGTTTATTAGATGAATGTCTGTTTTTAGGGTTGAGAGTACAGGTTAAGGCCAAGGATGGCCCTTACTAGTAAATTACAGCATGTGTATTTACTTTAGTTAAACAGAAACATGTGGAAGCAACCACTTGAGCCAAAACAGTGATAAAAAAAAAAAACCTGAAACTTGACTTTCACTGTGGCCTTTGGTGTGTGCGAGCGTGTGTGTGCGTGCATGCGTGTGTGTATGTGTCTAGCATTTGCTGGTACTAGCTGGCAGCCACGTAGCTCAATAGTGGAATTAGGGTGATATTGGATAGACTGTAACACATTACGCCACTTCACTGTCATGGATGGCTGAGTGCTTATAGCAAACATCACTTACAGCACACTCTCAAATACACTCTGTAAAACACGCACACAAAGCCCGAAACATGATAACATCCATTTACACACACACGCACACACACACACACACACACACACACACACACACACACACACAGGCCTTTTGTGATATTTGGAGCTTGGAAGTAAACGACAAACGAGGAGGATGTTTGAGGAGATGTGTTTTTTTTTTCTTCCTGAGGAGATTTCGAAAGGAAAGTGCCTGCCGCACATTAAGCATGTTCTTTCTTTTATGCAAGCCACATAAAGCTCTTTTATATCATTTTAGATAATTTCCCGCTCATACAAGCTCTGGCTAAAGCATATTTCTCTCCTTTTATCAGCTTTTTTTATCACTCGATCCTCTTTACAAGCATTTTCTGTCTCCTTTTGCTAAGTACGGCCTTTTTTTCACAGCCTCTCTACCTTTCGTTAATCTTCCCATTTTGCCAGCTCTCATTCACAGTCATCACACACGCACTTTTTTTTTTTTTTTTGGTCCGGCCCTCTTTAAGCTCTTACGCACTTATATATTTTGCATCGCCGACATGAAGTAGTATAGTGCACTCTATCGTCAATCAATCCTGACCTTCGGAGTATGTAATATAATTTTTGTGATGTTTTTATGTGTTTTTAATGCTTTCTTGCAGTTACTGCTGCCTGGGGAAGAATAATGCTGATTGAATTGTAATGTTTGAAATTGAATCTCTTCACTGTTTGTCTCTTCATCCTCTTTTTCGGGCCTTCCAATATGTCTCTTGAGACTCCTATCTCCTTTCTGTCTGCTTTCTCCTTTTCTTTTTTCACTGTCTTCATTTTTTTTTCTATAGGGATGAGCTCTCTAGATAACTGGGTACGGATCCACTAAGCTCCGAGTCCAACAAAGGAATATTTTAGCTTTTCTTTGCACGTTGTTACTAGCTGAGAGGAAAGGCACCCTGCATTACTTTCACAAGTCAAAGTGGCAAACACAGGTGGCAAATGATTATTATCTACATTTGAGAAACACGGCAGACTGGACCATCTTATAAAACCCAGGATTATGTTTACCCTTGTGTTTTGGTGAGGTCTCACAAATTTTGGGGAGGCCTGAAAAGCTTAGAAGCCTCTTTGGAGCATAATGATCTCAATGTCTCCCGTTAGCAGCCTCTGTGTAGGCCTCAGTTACATTCTGGCTGCTTGCGGTGGGGAAGCTCACTTTCTGTATCCAAAATCGCGGACTTTCACGCTTACACTCGATGCTTTGAGTGCATAAGTGCATTCAAACTCTCGGCTACACGAAGTTCTCTTATCCTCGGATGAGCTAGTAGAAGGAGGATGTGTTTCCAGGTCAGGTGATGATGCTGGCGCTCACCAGCTAACAGCTGCAAACCTTTTCAGGCATTGTGGGCAAAAATGCACAAGCAGGCTTGTGTGTTAAATTGTGATTTTCCGCGTAGAAGAATTCAGTGTGCGTGGTCAAAGGCACAGACAGTTCAAAATGGTTCCAAAATGCGGTAGCTAGCATTTTCTGGTCTGTGTGGAGATTGTATGTTTGTTCTCCCCGTGTCTGCGTGGCTTCCTCCCACAGCGCAAAGACATGCAGTTAGTTTGGTTTAATTGGTGATTCTAAATTGCCCATAGGTGTGAATGTGAGTGCCAATGGTTGCCTGTCTCTGCATGCTAGCGTTGCAACAGGCAATCATCACGTAGACTTCCAAATTCTTACTGTAATTCCCACATTTGCCCTGAAAGTCGGCACTGGAAATCTGTTTATTAGAGCATCAAACAGCGCTGTGATACCAGGAGCAGTGTGTGCCCGATGAAGAGAGTTGTGACTGAAACATCTGAATGTTAAGCTGATCAACTTCTGAATCATATGCAGCGTTAGAACCACGTAGCCCACGAAACATGGTGTGCAAAAATTAGGTGGGTTACGCTTATTCATCCAGTGAGTCAAAGTCACACTTAATGACCGCGTTACATCTGTTGCTCTATCTGATTTTCAGGTTCGTGAAGGAGACGGGAGAGAGAACCCAAAAGCAGGACAGCAGAAATCGGTAAAAGGCAGGTGAATCAAACCGGCAAGGGGCAAGAAGGGAGGCAGCCGTCCAAATACAAGCAAAAGGTCACACAGTATGCGGTAACTAGGAAAACCAATAAAAATCCAAACTAGACACGAGAGCAAGTCCCTGGAAAATGATATGCTATCAAAGCTAAAATCAGGTCAGACTCGGTCCAAAAGTGAAAGTCAGTGGGCTCACACTCGTGCCTTGTTTCAAAAATATAAATACGTGTCTCTGTTGTTGTTTTTTTCTTATAAAACATGTGATTTACATTTTATTTGGTTGTGAAGTATGTGTGATCAGGCAGTCACACAATGTCCACTCTGGGTAAGACGGACAAGTATTCCCAGAAGGTAGTTTTTCAAAGCGTGTTCGTGCCATTTACAGAAATCTACAAGTACGTTTTTTTTCTGTCTCACTGTGAGCTGCATGGTGAGCTCGTTTGTGCAAGACTGTGGACGGTCCAAACTTACATACTAGGGCAGCACAGTGGCGCGGCGGTTAGCAGTGTTACCTCACAGCAACATTTTATCTGACTTGGAATCTGTTGGTTTGCTGAGGAAGAAGAGATATCCATTCACTTTCAACCTAATTCAGACAGAAAGGGTGGCCTTTTCAATAACATTTTTTGCAGGGGTGGGGTGGGGGTGGGGGGCTGGGGTCTATCCCAGCTGCACACCCTGGGCAGATCTGTCGCAGGATTTCCCAAATCTCAGCTCAACTCAAAGTCGGCCTCTTCAGCAAGTTTTTGATGAGTGGGTAGCAGGTTTACCCTCTGCTCCTCCCCAAATTAGCCTCCTCTCTTTTTACTTCTTCTTTTATTTCTGGTTCTTCTGGCTTCTTTCTGGCTCCAGCCTTCCTCCCTTCTCTATAAGTAATACACTGACCTTCTTTCCAGGCCTGGATCTATTGCAGGACTGTCCTCACCTCCTCCTCCTCCACTCTATCATATCGGCAGCAAGGGAAAGAAATGGGGCAGACACTGCATACATTTACTGTTCTGGCACACAACCATAAATACACACACAGGAAGTGACAGACAAGGGAGGCATGGCCACAAGGGATAAGGAGAGAGGGAGGTGATTTTGCGCAAATGTGTGTGTGTGTGTGTGTGTGGAAGAGAGAGTGAGAGAGAAAAGGAGAGGCAAATAGCTGTTGTCAGTATGGTGCTCTGTTTGTCTGGGCATTGTGGTAAAAAAAAAACTCTCATCTGACTTTAACGACACCCAGAGCGTAATTATGACGTGCTGTCCTGCATCTTTGCCCCGCAGCTACCACGTTCATAATGTCGCACACGCATACGTTCGCACAGCCACACGGGGTTGCAAATCTGTACACAGACACACTTCGATAGGGAACAAAGACCAAGCGCAGACATAAACACAGACGCACAACTGAACAAACAGAAACATGCACAGTGACTCACGCAGACGCGCGCACGAGTGTCACACTTATCTGGCATTGTGTTTGCTTGCTGGCTTTGTTCCATCCATCACACCATGACAGCCAGTCACTGTGGATTAGAGCCCACATCAGCCTCAACAGCGAAATCAATGGTGAAATATATAAATAAGAACACAATTAAGCCAATTGAGTAGAAGGAAGGCAACAAGTGGCCCCCTGAAGTGATGCTTCCTGCCAGCAGAGGGAGCTGATGAGCTTCTCAGCCTCAGTGGAGGAAGAGAGGAGGGTGGTCTATGGTTTCCTTTGTTAGTTCTTCATCATTCTCCCCATTCCTTCAACTGCAGTGTGTGTATGATTATAAAGAAATATTCTTGTACGTGCGTTGGCAGTACTTTAGCTTGATAGTGACCTCAGACGCTCAAATTATTTTCATCTGAACTTGAAAATAGTAAGAGAACATCCTTCATACACAGAAA
>JAMQGT020009857.1:0-12453 GCA_024447675.2 Pterophyllum scalare
GATGGGGTGCTGAGTGTACATTAATGAGAAATAAAATGAACTTTTTTGATTTTAGCAAATGGCTGCAATGAAACAAAGAGTGAAAAATTTAAAGGGGTCTGAATACTTTACACTGTAAATATTGATACTAATCAATCGCCATTGCTCATCATTCTCATGTAATAGAGCTAACGTTACCTCCTACACTTTCCCGGTCACTCTGTCCCTCGGTTTCCCTTTCCAAAGCCTGCATCTTTGGCTGGCTGCTCCTCTCCCTGTCCGCTGCTGCTGTCTTCACCTACACCCTGCTGTTGCTGGAGTGTTGCTGAAAACATGTGGGAAATAAAGTGTTTTGGGTGATTTGAGTCTGATCCATTGTTATTACAGCAAAATCAGAAGCCCCTCTTCAAATTAGAATTTCAGTTCCAGAGTCCCTGCTTCTTCAGTCTTCTGTGAGAGTGTTTTCTAAGGCTGTGGAAGTATACCAAAAAGGAATCAATTGAGACCGAACATTGTCAGCTTTTTTTATTCATGAATAAAAATTAATAAAGCACCTCTGCCTCCACCCAAACACTTCCTGTAACTGTTTATCTACAAACAGTGGAGTTACAGGGGACCACGCAGAGAAAGGGTGGGGCCGCTTTTGTCCTATATCCTGATTGGTTCAGTCCACTGTCTATATTGAAGATGGGCTAAGAGCCGCCCCCTCTAAATTATGGGCTGGTCTCTTAGAAAAAAAGGGAAGAAAAAAATCCAACAGTATCAGCCCCTGAGGGCCACCACCGGGCAAATGCGTGGTACGCCAGATTACCAGTCCAGCCCTGCATGACGTCATCCAGCCCAATCTTCATGATTTGTAGTCTAAGCATCTCTTAACTTTAATCATCAAGCTTTCCCCAAAAGTATAATTCGATTGGTGACTGGGATCTTGCCCACAGCCCTTGCTGACCTATTTCCTCTGGGCCCAGAACTATTTTGGCTCCAGAAAAAATAGCATTAACCACTGTGTGACTAAGCTAGCTTTCTTATTCCATCCCTCCAAATCTAATCTTGCAGTCTTGTCGTCTAAAAGTTTTCTGAAATTATTTCAAACTACTCCCAAGAGCGTAGTTCGGATTCCCAATTTGGGCAAAATCTTCCCCCCGCCTGAGCGGTCTGACTCCTTCACGACCCAGTTAGTTTGGACCACAAAAGAACCAGCGGTAACCACCATGGAAGATTTTATTTTCAACCTCTAAAGCGCTACACAACACAATACCAACAAAACAGACTAACAAAGACAAGACAAATACACAGAACAAACACCATTCACAACGGTTTTCATTTAGCAGTGCACACACACACACACACACACACACACACACACACACACACACACACACACACACACACACACACCACTTTCCGTACCAGAGTTCAAAACAAATATGCAACACACACACACCCCGCCTTGGACCCTGATCAGTCCAGGGACTTCTTTTAATCCAAATTATGGTAATTTTAACCCTAAATAATTGACCACAACACTTTAAATTCACTAATTCTTTATCCAGATTGACACAGCTGTTTTAATTTTGAAAGTTTAACAGACAACACAAAACACACAAAATTCTGCTTACCTTATTCTAGGCGAGCTCTGTTGTTTCTCTGAGCAGCGTAAGGTCCCGTCCAAACTACTACTATTCTACGGTTCTCCTCAGCTGTCTTTCTATTCTGGATCCTGTTTGTGACACCAAAAAAAAACCAGCCATGGTCAGGTTTCCCCTTTGCTCTTTTCCTCAGCCAAGAAGGCCCCAGCTCAGGCCTGAAGTAACCCCAAGTAGAACTAACTTTCCCAATAAAACCACTGGAGATGAGCAGGATTCGTTTCAAGTATTTATTCCACACAGAGTTAAATGGAACAAGAAAGCAGTTAAGTACCTCCTGGGAGTGTAGCCTTAAGCAGTTAGCATAGAAAAGACAAAAGGAAGAACTAGCCCCAGGGCCGCACCCAGCAGGGCAATTATACTATTCCCTTCGGGACTTTTCTCCATCCCCTTCTTTGTCCTTAATTAATTTGCATAGGTTTCACCCTTCAAAACCTGAACCCCAACCAATCATCTTTTAGCTATATTCCACCCACTCATCAAATCATATGCTTAAGGAGTACACATCATCAGGGTACCTCTTGGTTTATGACAGTTCTGACAGATGTCACAATGATGAATCTTCTTTAAATTAAGACCTCTGCTAAGAAAACATCTTTAGTACCTTTCCACTTAGCCAGACTTTATCTCTCCATAGATTAATGTTACAAAAACACAGGTGGGTCTGCAGAACTCCATTTTTGGAGCATGCCTGTCATAAGACTTCCTAAAATACAACATGAGGTTACAAAAGTCATGTGAAACAGAAATGTTCCAGCATCCCACCAAGGTCTTAACCATTATTTAAGTAATAAATATCACAGGCCTTATCTTTACCCCAATAACCTTAACGTCCTCAGTGTTTATTACTCCAGTGTGTGAGACTAATATACTTTTAATAAATGATATAAAATATCAAAATAAAGGTGATTAAAAAAATCCAACAATTTCAGGAACCATTTGAATTTTTCCAATGGGACAAGTCGTCATGGAGTTACAGCAAAAAGCCAGCTGATCAAAGCTCCTTTGATCAGCCGACTTAGCAGTGATACGCTATGTCAGGCAGGGCTTTCAGGTCAGCTGCTCTGCTATTCTTCTTACCTGTTGTTCTTGGGGCTTGGCACCAATCTCAGAGTGTGGGGATGATGATATCTCACCTTTGACCTGTTGACCTGGTTCCCCCTTGTTGTAACATTTGTGTTGCACCTGAGAACTGAACGAGTTGTTTCTATGTGAGTCTGCATGTTGGGTGTCAACAAATCCATAGGTCCCACATCCTCTTCATGGAACCTCTGTCAGAGGGATTACATGTGTAATAGCATTCCAACAGTTTCGGATTGTGTCATCTTGTGCGAACGTAAGTCGTACTCTTCCAGTTCCAGTAAGCCACTTATTGTCATTATGCCACGACACTATCCACTATATATGGGGTATATATGAATATATCCATGTCTGCGTGTGTGTCTGTATATATTTTTTCTTTTTTACTCTCTCTGTATCTGAATTCTTAAATAAATATGATTAAAGTGCAGACATTCAACTTTCAACTCAAAGGGTTTAACAAAAGTATTGAATTAAGCCTTTAGTAATTGTAGCCACTTCAGTAAAGGGTAACCTCAGAAAAATGTGCATAATATTTAAATATAAGGATTGTTTTGAAAACCTTGGTAAAATCCTTTGGACTCAATGACTGCCAGTTCAGAATCACCTAGTGCTGTCTCCTTCTTTAAAATGACCTGCTAGACCTTTACTGCAGCCACAAAACAATTTCATCATATTTGTAAGGAACCAAGTGGTATAGAAACAAGGCTTGGATCAATAAAATAAAATAAAAAGAAAGAAGAAAACCCTGTGTTGGTAAAAGATGAATTTAATAATAAAAAGATATCAATGCTAACATGATATGTTGATATTTGGCACTCTGTAAACCACTTTACCAGTTTACATTACAGCATTATATTATTATATATTGTAAATAATATAACTATTATATTACTGCATATCACTGCACTGTATTGTTGCCTTTATACTGAAGATTATCCGCTTGTTTATGTATGTACTGCACTCCTGGACCCATTCTCATCTACATATTCTTTGTTTTGTTTTGTTTCACTAAGCCCTTCTATAGCTTAGTATAGTTTGTGTAGATAGTATAATTAGTCTCTTTTGTTTGGTATAGTTTGTATAACCTATCCTATTGCCTGTTTTTATTGTGCATGTTAAAATGCTGGAAGCCCTAATTTCCTTTGGGATCAATAAAGTATCTATCCTTTTATATATCTATCTAACATTAAACATCTCCAGCTTGTTAATTATATTAAGACAATCATGAACTTAACACGCAAGTGAATTAAATATTGAAACTGTACTGTAAATACTAATACTATAAATCTGCATCTAGTTAAATAGTGAAGAAGTTGTCTGGCTGTGGAAGATGATGTCAGGTTATCTTTATGTTGTAGTAATAATAAATACCTTAAAATTATTTTTCTGTATTATGGCACACTGTATTCCATTTTAATGTTTTTTTTAATTTTATCAATTTTTTTTTCTTAGGAAAGCGGACTTTTAGCCTTTTTCAGACAATTTTAATTTTTCTACAGGATGTTGACCTCACAGGAGCCGGGCTGCAGTATGTGTAAAGAGATAATGAGCTTCACTGCTTTTCTAAACCAAGGGTAAAACAGTGCATAGAGCAGAGGGTTTAAGCAGGAATTAAAATAGAACAGATAGAGCACAATGGATGCAGTTGAACTATTGAGTAAGTCATCCCCTACAAGAGTAGCACAGTAATATGGGCAGAAACATATCAGAAACACAGTTACAAGAACACCAAGAGTTCTGGCTGCTTTCAACTCAGATTTCTTTGTTAGAGTCACTGAGAGCTGCAGTGTGACAGCTGTAACATGAGAGCGCATGGCACGAGCCTGAGACACAGCCACCACAAACACTCTCATATACAGAACTATGATGACAGAAACTGGAACAATAAAAGTTAAAATGAGATCAGTAGTTCCTGCAATGAAGTCAACATCAATTATACATTCTCCATAGCAGGAATTATGCTTCCCTGGTTGAGTAAGATCATCCTTTACAAACAGGCTGCTATAGAAAACAGAGCAGAGCCAACACAGACAGACACAAAGTTTAACTCTTCTGTCAGTGATTCTGGTGGGGTAATGCAGAGGGTCACAAATAGCCACATAGCGGTCGACTGATATGAGGACCATGTCGCCAACTGAAGCAGAGGTAACAATAAAAGACACATAATTGTACAGACAACATGCAAGGTCACCGAAAATCCAGCAGGATGTGTTTCGGAGGATCTCTCCTGGCACCAACAGAAGACCAACAAGAAAGTCTGAGACAGCCAGAGAGAGGAGGAGGGTGTTAGTGGGTGTGTGGAGTTGCCTGAAAGTAGACAAAAAGAAAATCATTAAATCAACAAAGTCCTCAAATTTCAAAAATCAAAACAACTCAACAACAAAACAGCATCTATCGATGATAGTTTGGATAATTTTCTATCACTGCTATGTGTCAGTGTTTGATGTTTGACTTTTTCTTCTGCAAAAATAACCAAAAATATATGTAGTGTGGCATCATTCCTTAGACTGGATAATCTACAGTAGGTGTTAAAAAAAACACTCTGCCTGTAGTGTGAGACTGAGATGATGATGAGCAGGTTGAGAGTTACAGTTAGCAGAGAGATGAAGGACAACACAACATGAAGGACCACAAATGACCACTCTTCTGACAGAAGAGTTGTAGGTTTCTTGCAGGAAGTGTTGAAGAGTTGAGGAAAGCAGAGTTCGGCTCTGTCCTGGGTGCCCATCTTCACAGACCTGCAGAGAGCTGTAGCTTTCTCAGCATTACAAACAGAGTGGTTATATAACTGATACTCACACCTTTTAACTCCTCCCGTTGTCTTACTGTCTATCGCCTATCCTTCTCTCAGCCTTGTTCCTCACTAGCTTGTTATTTTACATTCGAAGTGTTTGCTGTCTGATCGCAGGACCAGGGTACAATTTGTGGAAAAAAAATGTGGGGGTGGTGTGTATTATAATAGTAATTCATGAAGCTGAAGCCCATTAGTTTTTATTACTAATGGTTTAATATGCCAGAATTAAATCCTCCTTCCACTTAGCAGTGTTTAGCCACCTCTGTCCTTTAACTTCAAAATTAAATACTGTCAAATTTCAACAGCAAAAAGAAAAAAAATATGTCTATTAAAGAAGTACATATCTTGGAAAAACTGAGAAACAGTCTGCTTTGATGGTGGATTATTTCTGCTTTCTTTGTAATGTCATCTGCAGCATGCCACCTTCTTTTACCCATATTTGCAAATCTCTGACCAGGGAAGGAGGCATTTCCTGAGCTCAGCAGCAACACTTTCAGAGTTTCAGACTGAACAAATATCTGAAAATGTCCGAGAATCGCTCACATCCTCCTCGCAAAATCGTACCCTGTTCAAGAGTGTGTTGATGTGGCCAAATCTAATAGCGTTTGCAAAGGAAGATCTGTATCAGTTGTAACTGAGTACTGCCTTCAGTTGCATGAAAGGGAACTTATCAATAGGGAAAACACCACCAGCTATTAGCTCTAAAACTACTGGCAGGTGTTGGCTTTGGCCAAACCGGACAGGTCACCATGAAGTGCCCCTACTTCCCACATTAAATGTATAGTCTTGGCTCCATCCTTCTTTGCAACTCCTCTGGAGTTGACTTAGTGTGATCAAGCTGTGGCCCTGGAGTGGCCACTACTGGTTCACGGAGTGAAGGTGGAGCGAGGCACGAAGTTTCGTACCCTTATTTCATGCACGCTCTCCAAGGTGGTAAAGGATTTCCTTAGGGTTTGCAAGTGGTAATGTACTTAATCCCATTATGATACCCTTTAGCAAACTTTGATTTTCCCATAGTGAAGGCTAAAGAACCCTCCTGCAAGCAATGAAAGACAGATTTCTGACCAACAGAGTAGAATGCTACATCAGTGAGCTATGCCTCACAGTTTATTATACTGCAAAACATTTTGTGCATTACCCATTTAAAACTGGCTGTGGCATTGTGCATGGCAAATGCTTTAGTTGTAGACTGCAGCAAACCAGGAATTGTAACAACGGCAGACATCTGAGAAGCATATCAAGGGTGCCAGCAGCCCCTTGAGTCTAATTTTGTGTAATAGAAAATTTTTCATCAATATCAATATTGTGTTGTAAGACATTGATTTAAGTTGAAAATTGTGGAAAAAAAAAATTTCCACAGCCTTTTATAAAAGTATTTACCTTTGTCATGGTTGGCTGACCGTGTGGACCTAAATGCAGCACCCTGAAGCAGGCAGAGAGGAATTAACAAAAGGCAAACCTTTATTATGGCTAAAAAACATGAGCTAACAAAAGTAACAAAGGCATGAAATAAAACTAAAGAAAACCTCAACTATAGGGAAGGGAAACTAGGGAGCACTGGAGATGCAGCTAATAAACAAACACAGCATGAAGACAACAAGACTCTGACAAGAGGAAGACTGATGAAATAAATACACAGAGAGATAATCAGGGAACAGGAAATAGGTGGGGAGCACAGCTGAAAGTAATCACGGTAGACAAGACAAGAAAGTATAACTAAACAGAGCACAAGAGACGGGGTCAGGTGCAATGTATGTCGGGCGGTGGCCAAGGGCAGAGGCCCTGGTGGACCGATACCCGGCTATCAAGACTGGCTATTGGGACATGGAATGTCAACTCTCTGGTGGGGAAGGAGCCTGAGCTAGTGCATGAGTTTGACAGATACCGATTAGATATAGTCAGGTTCACCTCAACGCATGGCCTAGGCTCTGGAACCAGTCTCCTTGAGTTTGTACAGTGGATTGCTCTCTGTCCAGGTACAGTCAGAGACCGGTACCAGGCCCCAGTCCCAGCTAGTAAAGTCTGCCAAGCAACACCGTAAAAGGACTGGAGGACAAGCCAAATGCAAGAGGAACAAACCCTATGTGACCCCCTGTCAAACCACTATGGACTGCAAAATTCCCCTAGTTGGTCAGAAAAGTGTCCTGAAATATTTGATTAATGGTTATCCAGTGTCAGCATTATTTGACTCAGCTTCCCAAGTGAGCATAGTAGACAGACAGTGGGCAAAGACACACATTTCCAGCTATCCAGGTAGACCATTGCAGGAGCTTCTAGATCAGACCTGGGCATTGTATGGCCCCCGAGCCACATACAGCCCTTTGGTTGACTCTGACCAGCCTGTGTAAGGTTAATTGGAAATTACAAAATAAACATAATTTCTTGTTTTACCTCATGCATGGACTAAAGCTGCATTGCTTTTATTTTGAAGCTGTTTTTTTATTCAAGTACATAATGACGTGGTATGTATAGCAACAAGTGCGCAGGATTGGATGCTATCACAAAGATGATCTGAGCCCTCAAAAATGTCAGAGCTGGCAGTCTTTTTTTAATTTGTGGACAATAAACAAATTGAGAAAATAAAAAAAAATGACAAATATTAACAAGAGTGGACTATAGAGAAACTATAGTGCTCTTCTTTGTAAAAGCAAATATGTTTGGTTCAAAAATGCATTTGGATCACGATTCCATTTGCAAAAACTGCCAGACATGACAGGCTTAAAAAAAAAGGATAAAAAGGCTTAAACCAGCCTCTAATTTTGTTTCAAAGCACTTCCTTTTAGGCTGGAACTGTGTGAGCCAATAAAGTTTACATTATTAATTTGATATGGGTCAACAAAATGTGGTCCAACAGCTAGAGTCACTGCCCCCAGGTGACCTTAGAGTCAGTTTGTGGGCAAAATGTGTGGTAGACTGAAAATTCCATGGCTCCAGAAGCCCTGATGTTTACTGAGGCCCAGCCACCCTTTCTTCCTTGTAGGACAGATGATGTCCTAGGAGAACACTGGGGCCAAGTCTGGCGTGGTTTCTAGTATGACCCAGTGTTATTGTTATGTTATATTTATCTTGTTGTCAATTTCATAATCACCGTGGTGATGATTATTTGCCCACAAACAGGCTCTAAGGTCACCTGGGGGCAATGAGTCTAGCTATTGCACCACAACATTGTGCTGACCTGATACTGAAATTTTTTATAACATAATGTTGCCCTCAGCCTCTCATGATGTCAACCTTACCTAAGTTTTAGCTTTCCCAACATTCCCAGCATTTCCCAACATTAAGTTTATTAGTTGTAGAGTCTTTACCTTACACTATAAGCACCTTGAGGTGACTGTTTTTTGATCGATTTTAGAATGTTTTGTGCTTTGGCGCTATATAAATATAAATGAATTGAATTGAATAGTTTCTGGTTCTGTTTGGTGTCTGTGTTTCTTTTTGTATTCCTTGCCTTAAGTCCACTAAAACTTTGGCAGTTTCACCCTGTTTATTTGCTTTGGGGTCCTGATTCCTCCACACTCCACATGGTCTGCTTCTGCAGACCTTGACACAAAGAATAATTTTTTTGAGTGTAGCTGACAGATTAAACTTATTCTAAATCCATAGCCACACTGAATGTCAGAATGGAAATGTCTATCGCTGGTACTTTTGAGAAACCCATTTAATCATTTTGAGTGCCAAACCAAGCCAAGCCAACTTTATTTATATAGCGCTTTAAAAACAGCAAGTGCTGACCAAACACAAACACAATTAAAACACAATAAAATATGAAAGCATTAAAACATTAAACATAATTAGAATTGATAAGTAAAACAAATGAGTAAAAGTCAATAAAAGTCACCTCTCAAATAGTTGCCAATGAAAAACGGTGGGTTTTCAGAAGTGACTTAAAAATGGACAGTGAAGAAGCCTGTCTAATATGCAGTGAATTCCACAGCCTAAGGTGCTGCCACAGCAAAAAGCTCTGTCCCCTCTGAGCTTTCGCTGTGTCTTTGGCACATCCAGGAGCAGCTGATCAGTGGACCTGAGCGACCGGGAGGGCGAGTGTACATGTAGGAGCTCAGAGAGTTAAGGGGGAGCAAGACCATTTAATGACTTAAAAGCAAATAAAAGAATTTTAAAATGCACTCTAAAATGAACAGGGAGCTGTAACTGTGTACCAGTTAAAAGACGAGCAGCTGCATTTTGCAACAGCTGAAGACGGGACAGGAATGACTGGGAAACCCCATAATAAAGAGAATTACAGTAATCCAGTTGTGATATTATGAGCACATGGATTACGATTCTGTCCTGTTTTGAAAGTATATGTTTGACCTTAGCTAATTGTCTGAGTTTAAAAAAGCTGGACTTCACCACTGCACTGATCTGCTTTATCTAGGTTAAAAACACTGTCCATTCTGACACCCAGGTTAGAAACAGTAGGTTTTGTGTATTGTGTTAGAGGTTCCAGATCTACAGGAGATGACCTACCAGTAATACCGGGACTAACAACCAAAACCTCTGTCTTCTTGTCATTAAAATGAAGAAAGTTTAGTGCCATCCAGGTTTTAACTTCATCAAGGCACTTAATCAAAGATTTTACAGAATAAGAGTCCTCTTGTTTTATGGGGACATACACCTGAGTGTCATCAGCATAAAAATGGAACCCAAAGGAAGAAGATACAATGAGAATAGCAGTGGCCCAAGTATGGAACCCTGGGGTATCCCACACAGCAGAGGAGAACACGAAGACTTAAAACTATCGAGACTAACACAGAATGTTCTCTCAGCCAGGAAGGACCTCAACCAACTCAGGGCAGTGCCATGAATGCCTGCACAATGCTATAGATGAGAAAGTAAAATACTGTGATCCACTGCATCAAAGGCCGCTGTTAAATCCAGTAAAACTAGGATTACATAATCCCCAGAGTCTGTAGCTAAAAGAATGTCATTAAAAAGCTCCAATAGTGTCATAGAGTGATTAAAACTAAGATGGTGAACTCAAAATGCAGATCCCAACCAAGACGCCAAGACAAAAATAATCGTTACTGAAACATTTATTTTCATTAAGAATTCAGGAGTTCCTAATGCAAAAGTGAGTATTGAGCAAAAACTGAAAGTCCAGATGGATTACTTGGGTCCCAGAAGATTGATTCCAAGGGGGAGGAAAAAAGGTCCAGATAAGTTGCCAAGTCCCAGAGCTTGAAGATTGTGCCACGAAGGGTGAGCAGGCAGTCCCCTTCTTTGCAGCAGGTGGAGAGATGCAAACTAAGAGGACAACAAAACAAAACGTTAGCACATATATACAGACTGCACTGGAGGCATGCAGAGCTAAACCTCATACCACTCCAAGGAGGCAGATAATCTGGCAGAGGCTGGATGATGGAGCTGGTCCTGAAATACCACAGCTGACGAGGCTTGATGTCACACAGGTGCTCAGCTGGTGGAAGACTCCAGACTCTGCCTAGAAGGGTGGGGATCCAACTGAACCTCCTGATCCCAGATGACAGGGAAGCCAGCAACCCACAGACCATGACAAATAGTACAGATTCTGTGCTATGGCAGGGCTTAAAACCAGACTGAAAAACCTAAAAAATGTCATTTGACTCTAAAAACTCTTAACTGTATATAGACAATTTTTCCAAAATTTTGAGAGAAGAGGCAGTTTGGAAATTGGTCTAAAGTTTAAAAGCACAGTAGGATCCAAGCCAGCCTTTTTAATCAGAGGTTGCACTATTGCATGCTTCCATTCTTTTGGAACAACACCTGAGGACAAACTGCTGTAAATAACAGCAAGAGCAGATGGCCCCAAAGTGGTAATCACCTCTTTAAATAGTCGTGGTGGGACTGCATCTGTAGGGGATCCAGAGGGCTTCATATGACCAACAACCTCATACAAAAAAGGTAAAGTCACAGGCTCAAACTGATAGAAAACAACAGAGCAGGGAACAGTGAATGATGGGTAGAGGACGATATCTGAGCTCTCACATTAGCCACCTTGTTCTACAGTTTAAAACAATATATAAGGCTTATTGCACTTTGATCTAATGATGTTTGACAAAATTTTCCTTCTAGCATCTCTCACAGCTGCCTGATAGTGATACAGTGGAACTGTATTGTCACAAAACAGTTACTGCTTCATGTGTTGTCCTGTAGTGAACAAACAACAAGAGTTGGCTAAACCTCATGGAGCATGTTTAAGAATTGGATTTGAATTGGCAAACCACTTTTTATATTAGTGTTCCCCTAAAGTGGCAAAAGGGTCAGAAACAGTAAAAAAAAAAACAAAAAAAAAAAACTGTAAAGTCAGTGTTACAAAGAAAGAAAGAAAGAAATGCCATTGTATTTGAGGTACACTGTGTCCAGGGGTTCAAATCTCATGTGTACTGCTTGAATTTGCCACCATCAGTATCATTTTGCAAGATGGTGATTTGAGTAGAAATATTCAGCGCACAATTATTTTTAATAAACCCAGTGATCATTGCTTTAATTTGTGTTGCATTGTGTTTTCCTTGGCCCATCATCAATGTTGACCTTTTTTTTTATTACATGGACTTGTGTATGGTCCAGAATCAAGTAATGCCTGAACTTGTAACAAACAAAAAATGTTGAAGCTCAAATGTTGAACAAATCCTTTGTAGACATCTTTCACATTGAAAAGTATAATCAACAAATTCAGCCATCATCAGGTGTATCTAAATGCAGCCATAACTCAGAATCTGTTTCACTAACACAGTGAAAGTCAACTTCATTAGTTCTTTAACCTCTTTAAGCAGAAAATTGCAGTTTGGATATTGATACTAATTTAACTGTCATAATTTACACAAAGGATTAACAGTCCTTTTTATACATTCTTGATGCAGTCAAAGGCAATTTTACATTTACAGACTGAGGGATGGACTGATTTACTGATTTAATCTCTTATTGGAAAAGGTTTCAGTATTTCTATAGTATGTTTGCCTCACTGATGTCATA
>JAMQGT020009859.1:0-10000 GCA_024447675.2 Pterophyllum scalare
CCCCGCGGGGGGCTCATTCATATTTATATAAATTCATATTTATATTGTAATTATATTGCATACGCATTCATTTATTAACCATAAAAATCAACTTTATTTATAATATGTGGTACAAACAGGAAGCTTAAATCTTCAGATTAACAACTGAAAATCACTATGAGTGAAATTTTTATGAGTTGTTCACGTGTGTGTGTGTGTGTGTGTGTGTGTGTGTGTGTGTGTGTGTGTGTGTGTGGGTACATTAGTGCTGGCCAATCACCCAGGTCAATTAGTCGAATCTTGACTCATGAATCATGAGTCCGAGGTCTCTAACCCAGGTCATATGACTCTTCTGACTGGCTGCTATGTACAAAAGGCGAGAGAGTGAGGGCGGACAGTGAAGTAGTGGATTCACCGGAAACACCACTGACTCAGGCGATTTGGCTGAACTGGGTCACTGACTTCCTCCAGTCAATGATTCAAGAAAATAATAAGTTAAATACATCACTGTTCATTGTGTGCCTGATTTTATGCACATGCTATTATCATTTGCACGTTTACTCTTTCTCTGCTTAATTGTTTTTGTTTATTTAGTTAGTAAAATATTTACTTCTTAGTCTATTCAAATTTGCACACTGCATTTTTTGCTACTTACTTTGCACATTTGGCATTCTTTTTTCTATTTGGCTGGTCTACACTTAAATTTTTAATTTTGGTTATCTTTAACTTTTTGCAATTGCACATTTTCCAGTTTTGTTCAATTTGTTGTTATTTGTGTTTAATTCTTGTCTTTTGGTGTGTGAAAAGTAGATTAAAATATAATGTAAAATAAAAAATTGTAACCTCATTAATCTTATGTTGGATGACTCAGCAGCCTAGGCCTATAGCACCTAAGGGGTGGTTCAGGGGTGGTTCAGAGAGGGTATCTGTCTCCTGAATCCAAGCTGGGAGCTGGTTCCACAAAAGAGGGGCCTGAAAGCTGAAGGCTCTGCCTCCCATTCTACTCTTAAGTATCCTAGGAACCACAAGTAATCCAGCAGTCTGAGAACGAAGTGCTCTATTGGGGTGATACGGTACTATGAGGTCTTTGAGATAAGATGGGGCCTGATTATTCAAGACCTTGTATGTTAGGAGAAGGATTTTAAATTCTACTCTAGATTTAACAGGGAGCCAATGAAGAGAAGCCAATATGGGAGAAATATGCTCTCTCTTTCTAGTCCCTGTTAGTACTCTAGCTGCAGCATTTTGGATCAGCTGCAGGCTTTTCAGGGAGCTTTTAGGACAGCCTGATAATAATGAATTACAATAGTCCAGCCTAGAAGTAATAAATGCATGGATTCGTTTTTCAGCATCAGTCTGAGAAAGGATGTTTCTAATTTTATAAATATTGCGCAAATGTATAAACACGGTCCTACATATTTGTTAAAATGTGCATTAAAGGACATATCCTGGTCAAAAATGACTCCAAGATTTCTCACAGTGTTACTGGAGGCCAAAGTAATGCCATCTAGAGTAAATATCTGGTTTGACACCATATTTCTAAGATTTGTGGGGCCGAGTACAAGAACTTCAGTTTGATCTGAATTTAGAAGCAGGAAATTAGAGGTCATCCAGGCCTTTATGTCTTTAAGACATTCCTGCAGTTGAACTAACTGATGTGTGTCATCTGGCTTCATGGATAGATAAAGCTGAGTATCATCTGCATAACAATGAAAATTGATGCAATGCTTTCTAATAATACTGCCTAAGGGAAGCGTGTACAATGTAAATAAAATTGGAATTAGCACAGAACCCTGTGGAACTCCAATTTGTTCATGTAAATGGGGAGTCGTCGTTACACACCAAGGTTAATTATGGAGTCTATTAGATAAATACGATTCAAACCACTGCAGTGCAGTACCTTTAATACCTATGGCATGCTCTAATCTCTGTAATAAAATGTTATGGTCAACAGTATCAAAAGCTGCACTGAGGTCCAACAGGACAAGCACAGAGATGAGGCCACTGTCAGAGGCTGTAAGAAGATCGTTTGTAACCTTCACTAATGCCGTTTCTGTACTGTGATGAATTCTGAAACCTGACTGAAACTCTTCAAATAGAACGAGTCCACAATAGAAATTGTGGATCTTGTTGTGGTGTTTTGCCCTTTGTGAAAATGGCATGGGAGCCCTGTTTTGAGTTGGATTATATGGGAATTGATCCTACTTCCTGGGTTTGTTGTTGGGGTAGGGGGTCAGTCAGAGATATTGGTTCTTGGGAGATGGTATCTGGGTTAGTATATATACTAGCTGGGGCACCTGGTTTGTTATTTGGATGAATTGGATCCTGAGATAGTTTTTGTCTTTTAGTTTGGGTGTTTGGTTCTGTATCATCTTGATCCATTTGTCGAGTCCTCTTGGTTTTCCTACTGCGTTTGCGTTTAGTTGTTTCAGGGGGTTCTGGTGTATTGGACAGTTCTGTTTGAATTGGGAGTGGGAAATCCAGTTTGTGAAGATCCTGTGTCACCACATCGATGGTTTCCTTATTTAGGTAGCGGAGTCGACACTGAGCCCAGCGTAACCCTACCTTCCAAACTGCTGACCAGATTCTCCTATGCAGAATTTCCCAGTGTTTCTGGAGATTGCTTTTAGTTGTTAGGTAGTGTTTCTGAAGGATTTGTAAATTTGTTTGTGTCCAGTTTATGGAGTTGCTTTTCAGAAGGAGTGATGTCTCTGGAGTTGGTAATGCTGGCCATATTACTGATCCTAACCAGTTTTGGATTTGGACCATATTTTTTGGCGTTTGTCCTGTCTGGAGGGCTTTTTGAGTATGTGTTAGGTGTTTCTGGATTCTAAGGAGGTTGAATATCCCTCTAGTTTGACTCTGGAAGTCCATTCTGGTTGGTGTCTTCCCACCTGTGGATGATAGGAAGTTTAAATCACTTTCTGTATTACTATGCCTCTTGTTGGGGTATCTAACCCTACTGTATATTTCTCCTCCAAAGGAGGTAGAGTGAGGTGGGGTGTGGGCAACTTACTTTTTAGAGGATCTGGTCTGTCCAAAGGCATCAGGCAGGTTAGGTTTTGATGTAAAGGAGACGTGACCCTCCCCAACTTGGTCCATTTGCCTGAAGTTGGTTTGGAGTAGAGGGCCATCGTGTAAGGCACAGGCCAGCGCATGTTGTTTATCAGACCCCTGCACTGTATGCTCACACCCTTGGTTACAAATGGATCAATTAGGTTCTAAATCAAGGTGTATCTGTTGGAGACACCTCCGTTTCATCCATGCTGAGAGCCTCTGCAGGAAACAGAAGTGGGATGCGAGATTACGCCTCACCCCCACCACGTGGGATTAGGTGTATCCTGTGCCCTAGTCCCCCGCCAAGCAACCCCCACAGGTGGAGCCGCTGGAGGGGGAAAGGGCGCGAAGAATTAGCTGAAATCTTGGTGAGCATCTATTAGATTAAGGTTAAAGTCTAAGAATTTTAGATCTATGTAGCGTGGACACCTCCCTCTCATCCACGCTGAGGACCTCTACAGGAAACAGGAGTGGGATGCGATATTACGCCTCACCACTCCCACGCCAGATTAGGCATATCCTGTGCCCTAGTCACCTGCCAAGCAAACTCCATGGGTGGAACTACAGGAGGGGGAAAGGGCGTGAAGAAACAGCTGGAATCCTGGTGGGCATCACTATGTTATTAAGTGGTAGGGCTTAAGATTAGGGTTATCTTCTAGTTAGTTTACCTTTGGTTTTGAGGCTGAGAGTTTGACTCGTTCTGATTAGGGGCAATTTTCAGAATGAGGTCAACTCCAAATCCAAGGGCCCAACCAGAACAACAGGCCCCCAGGAGACCCTGAGACAGCTGTACAGTCCCGTCCAGGTCCTGGGCAGGAAGCATTTCTGCAGACCATATTTACTCTTGGTAACAAGGGTAAGATGTATTCAAAGTTGGGGCTAAATCCCAGTTGGGGTGTCTACTCAGGTAGGGATTAGGGTTTTGTGGATGTGGGTGGGAGTAGGCCTAGGTTTAGGGTCAGTAAAGAGTATGGATATCTGTTAATTGCATCTAGGATTGAGGTTAAGGTTAGGGCTAAGGTCTGGATGGGTAGGGTTAGGGGAAGGGGACTGATACTGTCTCCTGGAGGGGACAGTGTTTGCACGGTCCATCCTGCAGTTGGTGCCACCACCATAGTCCCTAAGAGGCTTTGGGTTGCGTCTCTGTCCGTAGCGCACCTCCGTCCAGCCACCATCCATGTAGCCTCCCATTTTTTTGGGAGGGTCAACCTTGTTACTTTTTAAATGTAGCCTTTCTTATTCTATGGAAGTACTTATGAATTTATTAAAGAAGCTATGAATCAAAAACCATATATAATATCTCAAGCTCAATTGAAATCAAAAGGGGAAAAGGGAAGAAAAAGAAAAAAGGGGGGGGGGAATAGAACAGAAAGGGAAAAAAAATATCAAAAAGAAAATAATTAGTTGTGCTTAATTAAGCCTCCTGACTGTGGTTTTTAGAAAGGAAAAGGAATTTAAATGAAAGCAGAAAAACTAATAATTGTGTGCCCCTCAGCAACATTTCGACTCTATCCGAGTCTTCTTCAGGCCTGAAGCACACTGAAAACAAAGTAAAGCAAGTGGCTGGTTATGCAGAGAGATGTTTCCCCTTCAAATGTCAGCACAGAAGTGAGCTGCCTCTATGCTCTGTCCAAAAGGACCCTCCTCCTCCCTTGCTCCAAAGGGTTAGGCAGAGGGTTTTGTGCCCATCCCTTAAAGGGACCAGGCGGTGCACGGTCCATCTCCTGGATAGTACTACCACCCTAGTTACGGTTGCGCTGGCGGGAGCGCTGGCACCCCCTGCCATAACGCACCATCGTCCACCCCTCCTCCTGGTCTTCCCAATAACCCATATTGAGTTTTTTAATGTCAGTTCTTAATGTAGCCTTTGTTATATATAAATAATGTTTAGTTTTAATATAATTTTAAATATAAATAAAGTAAATGATATGAAATCAATTGGGTTTTTTCAAATAAAAGTAAAATCAACTTGTTTTAAATTCAAATTGAGGTGTGCCTAACCCTCCCCTGCCTCTTATTTATAAACTCCCAAACTTGAAATTAAATTTACCCTTTTAGTTTTCATTTTTAAAGAAACCTGTCAATGAATTCGAACCCCTAGTAATATATACATATTTTTTAATGGCTTTGAAGCCTAAATAAAACTGTTATAAATGGAATATTTTAACCTCTTTAGTAATCTCTTTAGCCCTCGATAATTTTAAATAAAAGTTTCAGATTTATTAATTGTGTTTAAATTTATGTCTTTATTTATGAGTATACTCCCAAACATGGTTAGGATTAGGGTAAAAAATTCAGTTTGGGTTAAGGTTAGAATAAATGGGTTAGGGGAAACAAGATTAAATTCTGTCGCCTTTGGCGACAGAATTTGAAATGCACAGGCCATCCCTATTCCTGGCCTCCACTGCTCCAATCCCCCACTCATTCAATCCCCTGGAGAGGCCCTGGGGTTATGCCCTTGGGTAAAAGGTTAGGGTTAGAGAAGGGGCCTTAGGGTTAGGCATTAGGGGTCAAAGGTTAGGGGAAAACCCTAGGATTAGGGGGAGGGTTAGGGTTAGGTATTAAGGTCAAAGGTTAGGGTTAGGCATCTGGGGCCCAAGGGTTAGGTTAGGGTTAGGGTAGGGTAGGGTTAGGGTTATGTATTAGCAAAGTTCAGTTTCACTTGTTTCCTAGAAACTTGGTTGCACGGTCCTAGACGGCCGACTGGAGTACCTGACCCATATGAGGGTCTAATCTTCTTTTCCTCTTTATTCTTCTGGATTTTCTTTCCTCCATAATGTCTTCCAAGGTCCAAACACAATATAGCTTCCTTCTTCTACTTCCTCCCCAGAAAAAAGATTCAACCAACATTCTTATAAACCAAAGAAAAAGTTTCCAAAGGAAATAAACAAGTAAGTTTTTTAAGGAGGTCAAAAAGTCAACCTGTATATGCAGAGCATAAATAAAAAAAGAGAGACCCACTTCACATATTGAATTAATCTTTATAATTTCATCAATACTTGTAAAGTATATTTTTGTAATATTTTATTTTTATATATCAATATATACTCTCTCTCATACCCGGGTTGACCCCGTGACCCCCTCTTCTAAATCCTTCAGACATAATTTACATAATTTACATAAAATATAATCAAGTATGAATCCGGCTGAAGATAACCTTCCTCTGAAAACTATACAATTTGTGAAACTCTACCAGAAATAAACTGGTGCACTGGAAAAAGGCCGGAGTAGGCATCTATTCCAGGAAGAACATTTAATAGTAGACAGATTCATAGTATAGTATACATTCAAGAATTCAAAGGTAAATCAACCAGAAAACCACTTGTAAAAAGAATGTTTTATTGAATTTCAAACCTATAAGTAGTTTGTTATAATTTTCAGGAAGTTATTCTATATACCCTTTGTATTTTATATTAAAGCAAAGCATATTGTTAAACAGGCACATTTAGACCCATGGGAAAATATGTGTTCAACTTATTCATCCAAATGTGCTCGGCTCGCCTCCGCTGACCTACAGACCAGCTGGGATTGGTTTCCAGGCCCATGATGGTTATGGTCCTCTCCGAGTGTCCATGAAAATGTGTGACTAAGGGGGTGACCGTAGTGCCCACCCGAAACGTGACTTGAGCAGGTGACGGAACAAAAGTTTTTGAAAGATTAAGAATGCCTGAGGTGGAGGACCAGTCTAAATCTGGGGGGATACCAAATTATTATTTTTGGGTTTCCTTCCCTGCGTCGGTTTTAATTTTTCCCCAATGTGATTTGTAGCTGTAAAGTGTCGCACCAAAATTTCATAATTTCTTCTGCTGTGGCATCTGACCAATGCACACCATCGGAAATTGTAGTAAAACTGTCCGATGGTATGCATGGTAGATACCTGTAGTGACTCCTTATGAAATCATTGATTTTCCTCAGGTTCTGTTTTTGAGTTTCTGTTAAGTTATTTGAAAAATGGATTTGAGCTATGTAAATTTCTGCATTCGGGAAGGCAGTCTGTGCCCCTCGAACTAACAGCCGCAGTTGTTTAATGGATGTTTTTTCAGGGTCTTGATCTTTATTGTTTAAACCCAAAGAGAGGACCACTAGGGCCGTACCGGTGTTAACAGGGGCGGTCTCAAATAGTTTTGCAAAATGATAGAAATTAGCTCCAGGGAAACTGTCGACCTGGATTGCGGCACCAACATAGGGTGGAAATCTGTTCAGGTTGGAATCTCCTAAGAATACTACAGGCTTATCCGTTTGGATTTTCCAGTCCTGAAGTTTCCTGCTCGGTCTAGCTTTATGATATTTAGGTATTTGAAAGATTTGGTCACCTCCCCGTCTGCCGGTCTCACGTATCCCCGGACCCTCGACTGACGCATCCACCACCCCCGCAGAGGAAGAACTGAGACCCCCGATCTCACGCGCACCCAATCCCAAAGTTGGAGTCTGAATAGGAGGTTTTCCATTTCCAGACATATCCTTGTAATTTAAAAGACAAGGATCAGAACGGTTCAGCGAGCTTTTGCCCCCGATCTCCGTTTGGTCATGATTTTTAGTGACCTCAATCGTCATTTCCCCTTTAAGATGTTCATTTATATGATTTTTTGACCCTATTAGGTCTATTGGGGATTGATAATGCGCGGACGGCAGGCGCAGCCCCCCCAACGCAGCCGAGGCAGGAACGGAAATGGACGTCGCCCGGGGAGAGTCAATCGGGGCCGGAGAAGCAGCAGAGGCCAGAAGAGGATCATTCCGCGAGCAGGAAAGTGGAAAAGAACAAGGCAAAATGTCAGTTTCCAGGTCGACAGCCACATTCGAGCAACCTTTCCCCCCGCAATAACCAATTAATGAACCCTCCCTCTGTCCCGCTGTCCCCCCTCCCCTCTCAGTCTGTGCCGCTGTCGAGGTCCGAGAGCGAGGCCGAGGCACAGGTGTATGAATCTGTGCTGTGATGGAATGCGTTCTTATAGTTGTTAACTTACTTTGATCATTTTAAAGGGCTTCAGGGGAAGAGGGGAAACGAGTTCTCGGATCCCCTCAATCTCCAAAGCCCCCTGAGGAGAGAACTGCAAGTCTTCTCTCCATTGTTCCTCTGTAGGAAGACATTCAATACCCAGATTACGTTCCTCCACTGTCGGGTGCAAATATGCTTCAACCGCCGGCAGGATGGAAGGCCTCAGCCTCGCTCCAAACCTCTTTTCTGCCCACCTCTTAGCAATGTTTAATGATGTTACATCACAATCAGTATCACAATATTTCAAAATGGTGTTTTCATAATGTTCAAATAAACTGTGCATATTCCTTGTCATCCAGTCTTTTGTGTTTTGATTAATCTCATTTATGATAATTTCCGATGGCGAAGCTGGCTTAATAGAAGCAGAGAGTCTAGCTACCTGTCTCATCATGCCGGTGTGGAAGCCTGTCTTCATCCGTTATGCCTCGAGGTTCTGGCGTTGGGAGCGGTCGCTCCGCCATTCTCTCAGTCGTCTCCAATTGAGAAAACCAAAGAATATTCCACCAGAAGGAGGCTCTGTTCTTAAAAAAACTATCAGAGAGGTAATTCCACAATAGGTGAGTCCTTTTCTCTCAGCGGAAATTGAATTACTCCGAGCGGCCAGGTAAAAGAGGAATTGAAAGGGGGATCCCCACTAAAAAGACTTAAAATAAACTTTATTTAATTTGAAAGAGCCAATAAAATCTTAATCTTCTCTCGGCATAAAGTTAGCCAAGTGGGGAATGCTCTAAAAAATGTTTTGCTTTCATCCCCATGCAGCCATGCAACAATTTTCCCTAACGTTTCGCGGTATGCACCGCTTCCTCAGAGGGATGTGGCATGAAGCCGAGAGAGAAGGGAGCACCATTTAACGTATGCTAATGAACCACACCTCCAACCACGGGATCTCCCCGTAAAACACCGTCCGGGAAACCCCGCGTCGGGCGCGGTCATTAACTAGTAAAATTAGCACAGCAAATAGAAATAACCATAATGTTTGTAAGGGTGGGCATCCAAGAAGAGTTTATGACGTAAATTGACACAGACAGGAGGAGAATGGGCTCCATCCCTTCCTAAAAGGAGTGGAGGTACGGAGGCCAGCCTCAGCGAACCGAGCAGAGAATCATTCCTAGTTTACAAATATATGTATATGTAAACACACATATATATGGAAAAGAAAAATAAAAAAATAAAGAAAACCCATTTCTTTTCATTAATCGTTTTCTCAAAAAGAGATTATAGGAAGGAAAAAACACAGGTGCATCAACAAAGTGCATTCTCACATTTATTTTCTGTTGGTTAAGTTTAAGACTTCATTTCCAGGAAAAACTGAGGTAAGTCTACCTGGAGTGAAATTCATATTTTTAAATTTTGTCACTAAAAGAAAAAATGTGTATACAGATAACAAATAAATTTTAACCTTTAGGTTCCTCTTATTTTATTCTAGGAAGGGTTAGGGTTAGGGGTTAGGGTTAGGGGGTTAGTGGTTAGGTTTGAGGTAAGAATAGGGGTCCCAGCAATTGCCGGGTTAGGGGGTAGGGTTAGGGTAGGGTTAGGGTTAGGGTTAGGCAGAGGGTTTTGTGCCCGTCCTCTAAAGGGACCAGGCGGTGCACGGTCCATCCCCTGGATAGTACCACCACCCCAGTTACGGTTGCGCTGGCGGGAGCGCTGGCGCCCCCTGCCATAACGCACCGTCGTCCACCCCTCCTCCTGGTCTTTCCAATAACCCATATTGGGGTTTTTTAATGTCCGTTCTTAATGTAGCCTTTGTTATATATTAATAAGGTTTAGTTTTAATATGAATTTAAATATAAATAAAGTAAATGACAAATGAAATCAATTGGTTTTTTAAAAAAAAGAAAAGCAAAATCAACTTGTTTTTAATTCAAATAAAGGTGTGCCAAAGGGCAACGTTTCAACCCTTATGGGTCTTCCTCAGGCCTGGCACACTTGAAAAAGAAAAAATGAAGAACACTGGCTGTTAAGCTC
>JAMQGT020009860.1:0-26840 GCA_024447675.2 Pterophyllum scalare
TATATAAATATAAAATATATATAATAAAATATAAATAAAATAAATATAAAATATGTAAATATTTACATAGAAATATGTAAATGCATGACAAATCTTTTTTAAAGCTACCAAGAATACTGGCAGGGGGACACCGAGGCATTCCCAGGCCAGCCACAAGATGTAATCCTTATAGTGTGTCCTGGGTCTGTCCTCCTCTCATTAGGACATTCCTGACAACACCTCACCCAAGAGGCGCCCAGGAGGCATCCCAGTCAGATACCTGAACCACCTCAACTGTCTCCTTTTGATGTAGAGGTGCAGCAGCTCTACTCTGTCAGCTCTGACATCCGCCCCTCCCGAATGGCCAGCCACCCTTTGGAGGAAGCTCATTTCCACCACCTGTATCCACGATCTCATTCTTTTGTCACTACCCAGAGCTTGTGACAGTAGGTGAGGGTGGGAAAGTAGATAGACGGGTAAATCCACAGCTTCACCTAATACCTAACCAGCCCTTAGACAAATGTAGTTGATGACCCCTGCCCTAGGTCGCAGGTTGATGATCAATTTTGCCATTATATCATCAGATCTACGGCCATATGTTGTGGACACTCCGGTGAAAAGAGGAGCTGAGCTGCTAACCGATTACCACCTGGTGGTGAGATGGATCATCAAGAAGCCCAAATACTACAGGCTGAAGGTTGAGGAGCACTTCTTAAACTCCAACCCCCGATGTATGTGGCAAGGCATCCATTAGCGGCTACAAGCCCATCAACCCCTCCCTCCCCTCCTCTGATATCTCCCTCTTCAACGAGCTTCACAACTTCTATGCTCGCTTTGAGAAGGACAACCAAGAACCTCCAATCGGGAGCACTGACTGTTGATAACCAACCGCTAACATTCTCCTGCACTGATGTCAAAGCAGTGCTGAGCAGGATCCACCTACACAAAGCTGCAGGTCCTGATGGCATACCCGGACGTGTGCTCGGAGCATGTGCAGGGGAACTAGCGGGCATCCTGATGGATTTATTCAACCTGTCCTTAGCCCACGCTGTAGTGTCAACCTACTTCAAATCTACCTCCATTTTGTACACAGTCTCCATTGCACTGCACTCTGTCCTCTCACACCTGGACAACAAAGATACGTACTCCCAAATGCTGTTCTTAGACTTTAGCTCAGCATCCAACACTTTCATCCCCGCAAAGTTAATCATCAAACTAAAGGATCTGGGAATCGCAGCTTCTACCTGCTACTGGCTACTGGACTTTCTGACCAACAGGCCCCAACATGTTTGGATAGCCCAACACTGCTCATCCGCTCTTACGCTAAACACTGGTGTACCACAAGGCTGCATGATGAGTCCGTTCCTCTACTCCCTCTTCACCCATGACTGCAGACCTGAACACCAACACCACCATTAAGTTTGCAGATGACACCACAGTGATTGGCCTCATCAAGAACAATGATGTGTCGCTCTACAGGGAGGAGGTGGATTGTTGTTGTCGCAATGTGCTCCTTAACACTCAAAAAAACCAAAGAGCTCATCATGGACTTGAGGAGGAATGCGGTCACTCACCCGCCCATCCACGTCAATGGCACAGCAGTGGAGCATATGTCCAGCTTCAAATTCCTGGATATCCAAACCACACAGGACCTCACCTGGACAACCAACTGCTCCAGCCTGGTCAAGAAGGCTCACCAGCACCTGTTCTTCCTGAGAATGCTGAAGAAGAACCACTCCTCTTCAGACATCCAGGTGACCTTCTACCGCTGCAATAGCGAGAACATCCTAACCAGCTGTGTTACAGTCCGCTATACGAACTGCTCTGTCTCAGATCGGAAGGCGTTGCAGAAAGTGGTGAAAACTGCTGAGGGCATTGCTGGAGCCTCGCTTCCCACCATCAGTGATATCTACAGGAAGCGTTGTTTCAGGAAAACATCAAACATCACAAAGGATTCCTCCCATCCAGCAAAAAGACTGTTTTCACCCCCTGTCTCTTCTCTTTGGTCTACTGAGTGAATAGGTAAAGAACAAAAACAAGAGTAAGTTGTATCACATTTTAACTTACTGTGCTCGGTAAAATATTTTACTGGATTTCCAATAAGTCGCCTACTGTCTTTGGGTGGAGGAAGCTTATTTTGGAGTACATCTCACTTGACTTTTTAACATGCCTTGTCCACTCTAAGACTGACATCTTTGGCTGCGTATGGAAACTCTTCCTGGACTAGAATGAAGGACACGTGTCTACTGTCTTGTCTTTTATTAGCTCTTAAGATTTGGACTTAAAAAATAATGAAAAAAATATGTAAGCCCCCTTAAATTTCTTTGGTCTCTCTTTTAATTTCCCTTCCTTTTCTTCTCCTTTTTTACTATTATTTTTATTTTATTTATTTATCTATTTTTCTGTAGACTGTGCTGTTGACCCTTTGGGTTCTGTTCTGTTTTAATATACATTATTGGGGTCCCGTCTACTCCTCTCACACACATGACTGTAGTCAGGCCATTGAGCTGGGCTCCTCCCTCCTGCATCTGCAGGAGTATTAAGACACATGGACAACATGCCAGGTCAATACTGTCGCTGTCAGCCCAGGGCACCCTTGGAAATAAGATTTTTAATGCCAATAAAGGTTACTATTATTGAGAAATATTGATGCAATAATTTGCAGTGTTATGCTCCATTAAACATAGATACCTTCTTAGGTGAGACAGCTCCACCTCTTCTGAGTTTGAGACTGGCACCTCCATCTTCTCATTTAGGATCTAGTCTGTGTATCAGAAAAAGGAGAGAAATTTGCTGTTTTTTAGAGTCATATTCATACACACACACACACATATATATTCAATTCAATTTTATTTATATAGCGCCAAATCCCAACAAACAGTCGCCTCAAGGCGCTTTGTATTGTGGGTAAAGACCCTACAATAACACAGAGAAAACCCAACAGTCAAAATGACCCCCTATGAGCAAGCACTTGGCGACGGTGGGAAGGAAAAACTCCCTTTCAACAGGAAGAAACCTCCAGCAGAACCAGGCTCAGGGAGGGGCAGTCATCTGCTGCGACCGGTTGGGGCTGAGTGGAGAGAGACAGGACATACACACACATATATACACACACACACACACACACATATACACACACCTCAAAAAATTCTGACCTTTTAGTACTAACTATCATGGCCTCCAAGTGCTTTTTGTGCCCTTCTGCCCATGGAAACTGCACTGTTCTGCAAGGCGGTTTGTGATGAGCTCTCAGCTCCCTTCCTCCACTGACTGCCAGGTGATGCACCTAAAATGTGAGACAATCCAAAGAATTCAAAAGTCACTGTTTACAGAGAAGGTAAAGGCTGATTTTGACCATCATGCAGTATCCAAATTGACATTTTTTGGCATGTAAACTTATTGTACAAGACAGACATGTTTTCAATGAATTAAACATACCAATTTTTTCTGATTGCTCCAGACTCAAACATCAGGTTCAGGGCTTCTAATTGGTGGGTGGTGAAGGTAGCTGGGTTTGAGTTCTGAAAGTGGCTGCTGGTGACGGATGACGCTGCTTAGTGACTTCTGATGACGGACACCGCAGGTGGTTTAAAGGGTAGCTGGCAGTTTTGGAAGGTTTTTCCTGGATTGTCTTTCCTCATCCTCACTCTCAGATTCAGTGTTAATTCACCTGTGACAAAGAATCATTCCATAAGAAAATAGTTCCACTTATTTCTGAACATGAGAAGTTTAAATGACTCCAAATATCACATCCCATTATTAAGACAAAGCAAACGTACATGACCATTGTCTGGTTTCACAATGAAGACTTGAGAAGAAAACCTGCCATGGTTTTACTTTTTTAAAGTGAAGGTTTCATACCTTAATCGTCATTAAACAATCTACACTGCTCAAAATAATAAAGGGAACGCTCCAATAACACATCCTAGATCTGAATGAATGAAATATTCTCATTGAATACTTTGTTCTGTACAAAGTTGAATGTGCTGACAACAAAATCACACAAAAATCATCAATGGAAATCAAATTTATTAACCAATGGAGGCCTGGATTTGGAGTCACACACACAATTAAAGGTTAAAAACACACTACAGGCTGATCCAACTTTGATGTAATGTCCTTAAAACAAGTCAAAATGAGGCTCAGTATTGTGTGTGGCCTCCACGTGCCTGTATGACCTCCCTACAACACCTGGGCATGCTCCTGATGAGGTGGCAGATGGTCTCCTGAGGGATCTCCTCCCAGACTCTGTCACGTCTGTCACATGTGCTCACTGTGAACCTGCTTTCATCTGTGAAGAGCACAGGGCGCCAGTGGTGAATTTGCCAATCCTGGTGTTCTCTGGCAAATGCCAAGCGTCCTGCACGGTGTTGGGCTGTGAGCACAACCCCCATCTGTGGACGTCGGGCCCTCATACCATCCTCATGGATTCGGTTTCTAACCGTTTGTGCAGACACATGCACATTTGTGGCCTGCTGGAGGTCATTTTGCAGGGCTCTGGCAGTGCTCCTCCTGTTCCTCCTTGCACAAAGGCGGAGGTAGCGGTCCTGCTGCTGGGTTGTTGCTCTCCTACGGCCTCCTCCACGTCTCCTGGTGTACTGGCCTGTCTCCTGGTAGCGCCTCCAGCCTCTGGACACTACGCTGACAGACACAGCAAACCTTCTTGCCACAGCTCGCATTGATGTGCCATCCTGGATGAGCTGCACTACCTGAGCCACTTGTGTGGGTTGTAGAGTCCGTCTCATGCTACCACGAGTGTGAAAGCACCACCAACATTCAAAAGTGACCAAAACATCATCCAGAAAGCATAGGTACTGAGAAGTGGTCTGTGGTCCCCACCTGCAGAACCACTCCTTTATTGAGTGTGTCTTGCTAATTGCCAATAATTTCCACCTGTTGTCTATTCCATTTGCACAACAGCATGTGAAACTGATTGTCAATCAGTGTTGCTTCCTAAGTGGACAGTTTGATTTCACAGAAGTTTGATTTACTTGGAGTTTTATTGTGTTGTTTAAGTGTTCCCTTTATTTTTTTGAGCAGTGTATATAAAATGCCTGAGGTGACTGTTGTTGTGATTTGGTGCTTTATGAATTAAACTGAATTGAATAAAATTTACTCTACTGCACACTAGATTTAATTTAATTTTATTATACACTTGTAAAAATATGACACAACTGTTGTGGGTCATCATATTACACCATAGCCTAGAGGTTCTTATGTATTCAGATTCAATTCAGTTTTATTTATATAGCGCCAAATCACAACAAACAGTCGCCTCAAGGCGCTTTGTATTGTGGGTAAAGACCCTACAATAACACAGAGAAAACGACCCCCTATGAGCAAGCACTTGGTGACAGTGGGAAGGAAAAACTCCCTTTTAACAGGAAGAAACCTCCAGCAGAACCAGGCTCAGGGAGGGGCAGTCATCTGCTGCGACCGGTTGGGGCTGAGTGGAGAGAGACAGGACAAAAGACATGCTGTGGAAGAGAGACAGAGATTAATAATAATGATTAAATACAGAGTGAAGTATAAACAAGTAAATAAAGGTGAATGAGAAGAAACAGTGCATTATGGGACCCCCCTCAGCAGCCTAGGCCTATAGTTCAGGGTCACCTGATCCAGCCCTAACTATAAGCTTGATCATAAAGGAAAGTTTTAAGCCTAATCTTAAAAATAGAGAGGGTGTCTGTCTCCTGAATCCAAGCTGGGAGCTGGTTCCACAGAAGAGGGGCCTGAAAGCTGAAGGCTCTGCCTCCCATTCTACTCTTACTGTACTGTTCAGGTTTACTGTTTACATCTGCATGATTGTAGAGTTTTAATCAGGCGGCTCTAAGAACTGAAGATAAACTATGACATATTTTTAGAAAATAAAATATTACTAATGAGCTATTCTGACAAGCCAACAACCTTCAGGTGCAGAGGGTGGGCCCACATCATATTAGACTCTGGATTAAGGATGGATGTTACTCAGGTTCATGTGTGTGAAGGCAGATGAGTGAATACTGTTGGCTGTATAATGTATATGATTGATATAGAGTACACACAGAGGTATGAAATCAAAGCCATTTATTGCCATGGAACACCTGCAGTAACTTTATGATCCACTAGAGGGAGCTGCAGCATACCCTTTGATAGTCATTGCTATAAAGTTTAAGCCTTTAACGCCATCATCCATCTACACAGTGAACAAAGACTTAAAATTGATGTAAACATGCATTCAGTGCCTGAATAAGAGCCCAGCACACACTGATTACTGATCCTCTGGAGGTGTCCACATCTTTGTGTCATGTGCAACAAACTGCACCACAACCACACAATGACCAACAAATAAAAATATATTTAAACTCTTCATTAACCACTGAAAATGAGCTGATCTTATGATCACTGCAAACAGGTCGGGTCTCAGTTGGACCAGGAATTAGAGGCAGACGTGGCAAAGCAAATAAAAACCAGTTAATGATGTTACGACCCTCTGCAGCCCCTCCTGGCCTTACAGTCACAGGAAGTGTCTGTAGGTGTTGTCAGGTGTAAACCAAGCCCAGGTAAGGTGGATAAAGGCTCACCTGAGGCTGGCCTGGGAGGGACACCGTTTCTTCCTCGACTTTGTGGTGGCTGAAGGTTTTTAGCTCAGATCAGATGGTGTTGGTCTTCATTCCCACACGTTCGTCTAATAAACTGTACAACGCTGGGCAGACTGTCGGAAACAGGAGCTGCAGCCAAATGAAGAAGAGAGCAGGAAACAGCAGCAACAGCTTCCACTCTCAGCACATCTCAGCATGATCATAAAACACTGAAGTACCTCCAAAGGCCTTCAGCACAGAGAGTGAGGCCCTCAGCTGCTGAGCCCTCACAAATACACCACACACCTCACTTCCTGTCAGGACTCCTCTGCCAATCAGAGGCCAGACAGCAGAAAGCTGCCAGGTGCCCCTCGTTGTGTCCTCTCATTGAATGCCTCATCCTCACCTCCTCTGCTCACGCCTCTGGTGGGAGGGACTAGGGCACAAGGAGGGGAGAGGAGAGGAGAGGAGAGGAGAGGAGAGGAGAGGAGAGGAGAGGAGAGGAGAGGAGAGGAGAGGAGAGGAGAGGAGAGGAGAGGAAGGGAATGTATCCATCCTCCACCCTCCAGACGTCTGACTCAGGTGAGATGGCGCTGCTCTTTTGCTCTCCTGTTTTCCTCTGTTTCCCACTCAGGCCTGCAGGCTCCTGGTGGGCGGAGTCAGTGACCAGGTAGGATTCCCTTCACCTGCCCCATGTTTTAGTTCCTAATCTGTACATCCTCATCTCGTTTCCTTGTGTCTTAGCCCCTCCTTGAGCAGAGGGTCCACATGCAGACGATGATGCAGTATCAGAGTGTAACTGATGAGCGTAAATGATCATTAATGTGTTTTTTCCCATTTCCAGTTATAACCTGCTGATATTTTGAACTGTGAGCTGCTGAAATCAAATCTGCTTCTTTTGTTTTGTGTGAAGAGTGTAGCTCTTTGAGCTTCTCACAGAGAGCTTCAAAAGCCTCCTCGCTCTTTAGTTCCTGACTTCCTGTGTTGTAGCCTCAGAATGAAGGAGTTTAACTTCAGTCACAGGAAGTCTGAGCAGAGGAGTCGTGCACCGGATCACCTCTGAGCAGAAGAATCTGATCTCAGTGTATTTCACTCTGTTTATTCCCTCTTCCTTCAGTGCGAAGACTCGCTGATGAATCAAGAATCACGAGGAGTCCGTCTTCAGGAGTTTAAACACAGCAGAGCCAGAGCAGTTTTCATCGACTCTTTCAGCCTCAGGTATCTCAGTCTGTGTGAATTTCATACATTATTTCCAAATAACGTTATTTTAGTTGTGTTCAAATTTAATTATAATTTGTTTTTAATAAATTAAATCTTCAGTTTAATCTCATCCAATAAATGCTGTAAATCATCACCAGAGCAGAAAATATTTGTATCACCATGGATGGATGTGGCCCAGAGGAGAAGAAGAGGGTTACATGGGCTCCATCTCCATGTGTGATGGGTTACATGCAGAGGCTGAATTTCACTGTACGTATGTGACAAATCTATGTGGAGTTTGCATGTTCTCTCCGTGGGTTCTCCGGGTTCCTCCCACAGTCACAAAGACCTGCAGTTAGTGGGGTTAGGTTCGTTGGTGATTGGAAATTGTCCACAGGTGTGAATGGTTGTCTGTCTCCCTGAGTTAGCTCTGTGACAGGCTGGCGACCTGTACAGGTATACCCTGCCTCTGACCCTATGACAGCCCCCCGTGACCCTGAAATGGATAGGTGGGAGAGGATGGATGGATGACAGTTACTGAGCATGTGCAGTAGTAGCTGTTATCAATCACTTTTGGAAATTCTGCTTGACTTCAGAGACGTTACTGGTCTTCAGGGATCTGGTATGTTGGAGTCTCTCTGGTTTTATTTCCATTAAAGTCTCTTTTGCGGGTCAGACCTGCTGCAGAGGAAACAACGTGCAACTCAGACTTTGGACACACGAGGGCAGCAACGCTCCGAGGGAGAGAGGAGCTCAGAGGCAGGAAGAGGTCTCCGCAGGTCTGCTGTGTCAGCTCGGAGCCTGCAGGGATTCATATGTACCAGATAACATTTAAAACGCCTGAAGCCACGAAACAGAGGCAGGAATAAGGAATCTGATCCAGCTGAAGAAGAACAGGATTAGAGTGGACTGAAAGTTCAGAGTTACTGGATGGCAGCAAATGTTTGATTTTATTTAGTTTAACTAAAAGGAGAGATTCAAATCTGAAATATTGATCAGAGACTGAGAGTCTTTGTTGTTGTTCGAGTAGCTCAGATTCATCGGGGCCTCCTGCATGAATCAAGCATTTAAAAACATTAAACATTTAAAACATTTTTTTCTTAAAGGTTATTTTTAAGCTTATAACAGTTATTTTGGTTTTCAATCATTTTCATGCAAAAAAACAAATTATACAAACCAAATGATTTAGACGAACTTTGACCTCTGAGTGCAGTCCGTATGTTAGGATCAAACTGTGCTGATGGACTGCTGATACCATAAAGGGCCCTCAGTACCAGCTGAGCAGCCTGGGTGCCGTTGCTGACCGTCTCCATCCCTTAATGACCTCAGTGCTCCACCCTCTGATGGATGCTTCCAGCAGGATAACACACCAGAGCTCAGATCATCTCAGACTGGCCTCGTGAACATCACAGTGAGCTCTCTGCACTCAGACGGCTCCACGGTCCCTGGTCCACGGAGCATCTTTGGGATGTGGTGGAGCAGAGTTTCCCATTCTCAGAAATCTGCAGCAGCTGTGATGCTGTCATGTCAGGATGGACCAAAATGTTTCCAGCTCCTCGGTGAACCTCAAGAATGCAGTCAGCTGTGAGGGCCAAGGTGTACCTAATAAAGTGACCGGTGAGTGTATTTCACACAGCTTTCCATCGTCCTCTCGCCTGACCAGCGAGCGAATTCCTGTGCTGATGGAAGCGTGAAGGAGAGGTCCTGCAGATTCACATTAAATGATACAGGAGTCGAGCAGCAGCTCATAAATGTGCTTCAGGAATGTGCTGTGATATTAGTCACTGTAGCTCTTTATTTATCACACCTGTAGATCCTGTTCAGGTGGAAGGCCGAGCAGCTTCGCTGCAACATGTTTCAGCTTGTGGTCGAACTTCTCCCGACAAACCCAAACCTTAAAGTTGTCCTGTGTTTCTTTGACCTCTGCTCATAAAACAGAAAATCAAGGGCAAGAAAACATCTGCACAAAAATCACCGAAACTGCGGCAAAGCTGCTCAAAATCATCGCTCGGACAGATGCGGGTGGGTGCAGAGTCCTGCAGAGACCGACCGGTCTCCATTAAAACCTCGGAGGGAGGAGGACGCACTGCAGATTATAACACAGCTAACCAGCCAAACTAGTGTGTGGCATTCACAGAGGCTCACTGATAATTTAAGGGATTAACTCAAATTAACTACCGCAGCTCCGAGGTGCAGTGGAGGTGGTGCAGGTGCAGCGCAGGGATCTGTGTATTTACTGAGAAACATTTCCAGCCCTTTGATTTACACTGATGATGCTTCTGCGTTACCGTGGAGCTCCAAATGCAGTCGTCAGGTAAACCTGGAGGTGTGTCGGCCCTTTCTGCTCCGCACGAATCTGTAACAACAGGCCAAAGTGTGCCGGCAGTTCATGAGGCATCGTTTAGTGCATCTCCACCTACAGTCTGAGGCGTGGCTCCCCACCTTTGTGTCCTATTGTAAAGGTGAATACTTCAAATACACCGAGTTCGTTCTTTTCCTTATGTTTCTGTCTCAGAGCCCAGCAGGAAGGTTCCACCTGTCAGAGGCTGCAGGTGAAAAAGTTAAAGAAGCTGAACTGTTCTCAGAGCTGATGGTCTTCAGCTCGCAGATCAATAATCAGGAAACTTTCTGGGATAACCTGGTTTTGTTAGGAGACACGGCATCCATCCACTTTGGATGGAGCAGCTCTCATTACTAGAAATTTATTAACTATCATTAACTATATGGTGCTACTATATAAATAAAGTTTAAATGAATTAAAATAAATGAAATCTTTCTCATGCTCTTCATATGCACAGTTTACCTGCATGAACCCAAAGCCTGCTGACACCTGATTGGTCACTGAAACCAGTAATCTGCAGGTATCTGTTTATAGAGACGTAGGAGCTCGAGACCCGAGGCCTGTGAATGAAGCAGGGTTTGGGGCTGATGGAGTGTTCACCTCCTCCCAGGGTACATCAGCAGGTGAACCTGACCTGCCTCAGGGCCAGTTAGGTTCAAGATAAGACATTAACACGTGCCTGCAGACCATAACCCTAACGCTGGAGGATCTGGAGGATCCTCAGACCGGAGTGTGTTTGCTTTGTTTGAGTGACTGAAGGCTTCCCCTGATGAGCCTCGGTAACTTTAATGTTTGCTTTCCTCGTGCAGATCATTTTAAAGCCATTTTATCCTTCATAAACCTTTGCACACAGAGATGATCCTGAATCAGGGAACCCAGGACTTGTTGACTTTATAGAAAAGCCTGCTGAATTCAAACACCCTGAAAATGAGAGTGAAACAACGCTGAAGCAGCTGAAACATTCATGACACAACTGCAGAAACTCTATGTGGTCCTCAGTGGTGTGTGTGGCCCCCACATGTTTGTATGCATGTATGACAGCATCAGTGCTCCTAATGAGACGATGGAGGATCGCCTCCCAGATCTGGACCAGGGCATCACTGAGCTCCTGGACAGTCTGAGGTGCAGCCTGGTGGCATCAGAAACATGATGTTCCAGAGGTGTTCTACTGGATTTAGGTCAGGTGAGTGTGGGGGGGCAATCAGTGGTATCAGTTCCTTCGTCTTTCAGGAACTGCCTGCTGTAGGCCTAGGCTGCTGGAGGGTTCCCATGATGCATTGGTATCTCCCTCATGTGTTTCTGCACATGGTTAAACTTTGTCTCCCTCCCCTCACCTCGAACCAGTGGCAGCAGATGACTGCCCCTCCCTGAGCCTGGTTCTTCCTGTTAAACGGGAGTTTTTCCTTCCCACTTTTCCCGAGTGCAGCAGTGTAAGATCTGGAAGGAAAAAATAAAACAGGAAATTACAGAAATGGAGCCTGTTGGGATTTTATAATACAGAAGAGTATTTTTAAGTGGTTTCAGTGATACTTTTACATAAGTAAAGTAACCAAATGCTAAAGGCTCCCAGGCAAAGAGGATATGATGATGGAATGACTGCTGAGAAAACTCAGCTAAAACTACAGATAAAAAGAAATAAAGAAACATGGACTTAAAGACCTGATTACTTATACAGGATCATATCAGCTCATTTAGCTGAGCTGCTGAAGCAGTAATACCTGTAATAGTTGCAGTACTTGTAGTATTTTAATATCTCAAACTGAATGCAAGCAGATGGCTGATTCTGCTTCTCTCTGATTGGCCAACAACAGCACAGCACTAAATCAAATAAGGTGAACCTGCAGTTCAAATCCCACATGCACACCTGATTGGATGGTTTTTGGCTGGGCAGGTGTGAGGAGAGCCAATCAGGAGGGAGCTGAACTTTGTAACCTGCAGCAGGTCAGATTTCATGTTTTCAGCCTGCAGCTGAGGTCTGGTGACATGTCAGCACTCATCTGTGTGTCAACACACACACACACACACACACACACACACACACACACACACACACACACACACACACACACACACACGCGCGCACACATGTACGCACACAGACACGCACGCACATGTACCTACACACACACACACACACACACGCATGCACACATGTAAACACACACACACACACACGCATGCACATGTACACACACACACGCATACGCACACACACACACATGCGCACACATGTACGCACACACACACGCACGCATGCACATGTGCACACACACACACACACACACACACACACACACACAGTAACAGATAAATGTCGCTGCAGCTCGTTTATTTTAAGTTATGAGAGGGTTCAACTCAAACAGGTTCAGGATCAGGTGCAGGGTTAGGCCTCTGTAAACATCTGTAAACCTGGTTTTAAAGCTGAGACTTTTCTGGTTGTTTTGAAGTCATGTTTGCTCTTTTAAAATCAGGAGGCAGCAGTGGAACTGACACTTACAGTATTTCTACATAAAGAATGTATTTGGTGCCAAACATGGTGCTTTGTTACAGACTGAAGTCATTTTATTGCATTTATTTATTAATATTTTACAGTTTCAAAAATGTGATTTATTTGAAGTATTTTAATAATTTTCTCATTTTCAGGAAAGAGTTTTGAATTTCTGGCCATGGTGAGTTTTTCTCTCTCATCTCTGAATCCTTACAAATCAAATAATCAGCTTAGAATAATTTAAATGAAAATATTAATAATCCATAACTAAAACCTGTCAAAACAATCTAATGATAAAAACACTTTTTTTCTGCAGAGCTTTTAGATATAATGGAGTACTTTTACTTTGTGGTATTAGTACTTAAATAATCCCAAAGCTTCCTGCACTGCTGGATAAACAGGAGGTCAAATATTTCTTCCTTTGAACTCTGCTGCCCCACCCTCACGTCACAGGTAAAAGGTCACATTAAATAAAAGGCTGAATATTTAGTTCACTCATTTCTGACACATTAAACTCTGTAACCTCCTCACAGCTTCCTGCTCCTGTCCTCCCCCCTCCCTCCTGCAGAAGTGGACCATTCCCTCTGCTCTCCCACTCCTGTTTGGGACGAACCATGTGAGATCTGCGGGGGTGCTGCTGCTGCATCAGACCACCTGCTCAGGTAAGAAGGGATTTCAGGTTTTCAGCTCTCAGATGTGAGATGGTTAGAAAGCTGCAAATAAAATAAAATAAAATAAAATAAAATAAAAAATGTAAAAAAAAAATAATTCAAAACTAATAAAAAAAGATTAAATAAAAAGAAAAAAGTACAGAATAAAAAAATCTAATAAGACAAACATGTATTTGGTGAAATAAATACTAAAGATAAGAAAGAAGAGAAATACATGGATTTTAAAAATGTCCATCCCATAAACCTATAAATACACTTTAAAATAATAATTTACATACATATAATATCAAAAGTAGAATTACAAAATTTCACAAATATCTTAAAACATTTTTGATAATGTAAATGTTGAATAAATATTACATAAACATAAATATGAATTGATTTTAAATGACAAAAACACAAATAAGAAATAAAAACATTGTCAAACATGACTGTCTGTAGTTTCAGTGATGGTCTGAGTCACACCTGTGGAGCTCACCTGTACAGTGACGGCATCGCATGTCGTCATGGTTTCTGTGATCCTGTGGGTGTAATGAAGCTGAGTGGGTCTCCACGCTGCAGATCAGAGCCTCCTCCATCCTTCAGGCTTCGTCAGGTTTTACACACTGACAGCAAACAGCTGCTGCTGCTGTCCGCAGGTACCCAGGTACTATCAGCTCTGTGTAGTGACAGTATCAGCTGGCTTACACATGTAAGTAGCAACTATCTTTGTGTAGCAACTATCTTTGTGTAGCAGTCATAGTGTCTGAGCTGGAACCCATTCTCCTTCCACGGCTGAAAAACAGACTCTTTACAGAAGCACAACCCACAGGCTGAAGATTCATTTTTATACCCATAGTGCCAAAAACCTGCAGTTCCTCTGCAGTCCAGCAGAGGCACCAGCAGTGAGTCAGTCCCCACAGACTCCTGTGTTAAAATGTCCAACTTTACAGCAGAAATTAACATGTTTACAGTGTGATCCAAAAACTGGTTTGGTCTCTGTAGCTATATGCATCATTAGGGGTGTGGCCTATTTGACTGACAAGTGGACGGCGTCCACCTGGCTACACCTCAGCTAACTGAACTGACCTCTGGACTGTGTTCGAGCCTTTTGGAGGCTTTTGGAGCCTTTATAATGCAGTTGTCTGACTGATAGTCTGGCTTGTACTAACTGAATGGTTAGTGAAAGTGGTTACAGCCATCTTTTACATACAGTCTGTGTGAGGAAATCAGTCTGGAATAAATTTGTTTCCTTAAAAATGCAAAGAGAACAAAAAAACAACAATCAAAGATCATCCTGAGATGGAAAGCATAATTTGTTCCTGTTTCCTCTTTGATTATTAATTGGTGCAGATGTGGTTCCTTTATGTGAATTTCACATTGTGTTTGCTGGGTGTGGACTGAAGAGCAGCTGGTTGTTTATGTAAAAATAACGTGCAAACTCCTGCAGTATCGCAGCCTACCGCCGGGGGTGCTGCAACCTCTGTTTGAGGCGCGCTGTGGTGTTCATGTCTTAGACTGTTTCAGGATTATCTGATTTTATACTCATGGGTATCCACGGTTTTGGATGTTTGTGCAGATGTGACTGGGCTGTTTTAAGAAGGCAGTTTGGCAAATTAAAGGAAAAATAAAAAAAGTTTTTAATTCCATGCAAACCGCTCAGTGGGAATGTTGTCTTTTCCAGAATAAATAATAATAAACTCTGCAGCTGGGATCATTAGAGGAGCGCTGCCTGTTTCCTTTGATAACAGATTAATAATGTTGTTTGTCTGTCACAAAACTTCATCTTAATGTGCCAAAACACTGAAATATGTTTTTTTAAAACAATTCCAGAGGACCAAGCTTCTTTTTCACCACGGATTAAACATCTGAAGCTGTGTGAAAAGCAGGACCGTTGTGGTCTGTGTACTGTTCCAGGATCAGAACCAGTGATGGTTAGGACCCTTCATGTTTAAATGATGCAGCAACACCTCAAACCGATCATCTCGCAGATCCTGAATCAGCAACTTTGAAAAAAAGTCCAAATAAATGTGCAGTAAACAAACTGGTTCACTAATCTGAGCAAATTAGTCACATTTAATATCTTTGATTTTAATATCCTGGACTTCGAATACATGCAGGGACCCTTATTTATCCATTAGTTGAGCCACTTTTATTTTGAAACCTTTTATTAATAGAAACTGGTGCTTAAAGGAGCTAAAACGGAGCCGGGGCTGCTCGTGAAACAGAAAGAAGAGAAAAGTCGCTGTGTAGGAACCACCACAAGTTTATTTATGCACCAACCCTTCAGTTTTAGACGCAACGCTGAATGAGACGTGCTGAAGCTTTGAGGCGAAGAAGCTGCACCGCCGAGGAGGGTTACCCCTGCGGCCTCCTCTTCCTCACCGGGGAGCGAAGCAGAATAAAGAGGCAGAGATACAAAGTACAACTCACAAAATAAAAGTCCGGTTTATTGTCAAACAACAAACTTCGCACATACATCAAAACAGGCCGTCATAAAACAAAAAGTCGCTGACAAAACAAAACCAAAAAAAAGAAAAGGAAAAAGAAAAGAGGCTCTTTTCTTTGGCCTTACCCTCCCATACAAACAAACTAGTTATGGTACAGCTAAAGTACATACATTAAATTTACTGGAATGCTCTGAGTTCAACGGCTTAAGAGGTTCTGTCATGTTTTTTGTCTTTTTTTCCTTTTTTACATGTTTTTCTAGGATCTGTTGAGATATCGTAACATGGTCAACCAAGTAAAATCTTTCGTTGGAGAAGCACCGATTTGGTCTGACGAGATCGCTGCCGAGAGAGAAACTGCCCCCTCCCCTCTCCTAACAATATGTACAAAAATATAAAATGTAAATAAAAATACAAACAAATTCTCCTTTTGTGTTGTTGCTGAAGAGAAGCCGGATCGATGCGGTGGCGGGTTCCTCTAGAAAATTCGTCTGGCAGCTTTGAGGGGAGCTCGGGGGGGTGGGGGTGGGGGTGGTGGGTGTTTGTTGAACTCTACTTGCTAATGACCATGTTGGATTTTTTTATTATTATTATGTTTTCCTTTAAATCAGTCCTCCAGCCCCTCCACCTGCGACATAGAAAAACGGTCAGAGGTGAAGAATCAGGAAGTGGTTCAGCAGGATGGCGCGGGGGCGAAGCGCATCAATCGTCGTCGTCGGTTTTCTGCTTCTTGGTTTCGACGTCGTCCTGAAAGAAGAGAAGAAGAAGACGGTTGCGGGTTAGATCAGCCGGGTGTCACGGCGAAGGTCACTTTTAGGCGGCGCCGCCTCACCTCGTCATCGTCCTCGTCGTCCTCAGCTGCCCGTTTTGTGCCGCCCTCGATCTCGTCTTCATCCTCCTCCTCGTCCTCCTCATCACCTGCAGAGCAAAGGTTGAAGGTTCATTTCTAAAAAGTTCTTCAGGAAACTTTTCTTTAAATTTAAACAAAGTAAACCTTCAAGCTACCTTCTCCATCATCTTCCTCTTCCTCCTCATCCACCTCCTCGTCCTCCTCGTCATCTACCTCGGGCTCACCGTTCTCCTCATTCTCCTGGAAAACACAAAAGCGGTTAGCCGTGTCCGACTCTTTCGGAGGAGCGGGGGAGAGTTGAGGCGATGGCGGTTACCTTCCCATTGGTGGCGGCGTCTTTGCCGTTCTCCTTCTCCTCCACCAGCTTCTTCTCCTTCAGGTCCTGAAACAAACAGAAACAAACATCAGATGAAGAACGACCTGCTGATCTGCACTCTGAAGCACCGCTGCTGGATTTAAACTCGCCCCGGCCGCTGCTACCTGCCCTTCTACCTACTGGCCTACTTACAGAGTCCCGGTGCTTTCTGGGAGCTGCACGTTTTTCAGCCTTCCTATTTAAACACCATATTGGTCTCTGCAGATCCTCCCCCCACCCCTTCCCTCTCCTCCCACTCCATCCCCTCTAATGTGTTGTAATCTGATACTTTGATGTGGCCCTCAGGGCATTCTGGGTATTGTAGTCTTCTGTGGGCCGCTGTCGCTGCCATATGTCACGAGACACGCCCGGGAGAGGCACTGCAATACCCAGGATGCACCGCTGCCGTTTAAAATAACACAGGAGGGCGCAGGAGTAGGGAGGGAGAGGGAGGAGGGGTTGGTGATGGAGGAGGAGGAGGAGGAGGAGGAGGCGGCGGCGGAGAGCGCGATGCACGCTGCTGCTGCTGCTCGTTGTAACGGAGGCAGGAAAGGACAATAGAAGACGACACATGGCAGGCGAGGAAAGCGGCACGAAAAGCGAAAATACGGCAGCGCGGAGGGATCAGAACCCGAAAACACAGCAACAAAAACACCTTCCGGGCTCTCTGCCCGTTTTCAGAGCGCATTAACAGGGCTCCTCTTCCTCATTTTGTCCCTTCACAGCCCATTATCCCCGCCGCACGCGCGCCTCACACATCCACACGTATGCCGTTATTGATTAATTGCTTTCCATAATCTTATTGGTTAAAATCCATTAAGCTGTTAAGCGGCAGGAGAAAGACCAGGCTGCGCCGCGCGCTGTGCGTAAAAAGGCGCTTGTGCGTAAAAATTCTCCACAACTAAAAATAGTGATGAACAGGCAGCCCGGATTATCAGCGCTAATAATACCAGGCCCAACTTCTCCGCTCTCCACCTTCTCCACATGGCCATTTGTTATAATCTCTCATAATTATTCCGCTCCGCGGCTCGCTGCTGCTCTCATTCTCTAAAGGCTGGATCGCGGTCTGCGGAGCCCCGACTCCCCCCGCGGGGGCTATTAAACTTTTACCTGATCTGATCCAAAGTCCAACTGTGCGGAGATTCGCGTTTTCAGAGAAAAGCGCGTTTAAACGGAGAGAAACCCCCGCAGAAAGAGGGGAAAACCAGCAGCGTCACATCACACCTCCACAGCCCGGCCACACACGCACGCTCCCTCAGACACACACACACACACACACGCAGAAAGAAGTGGGCTGCGTTACAAAAAAGAAAGAAAAAGTTTCCCCCGAGACAGAAGCGCGCCCTGCAAACAGGCTCCAAAAACACTGAAGAAAAAGCGGAAGCCGCGGCTCGCTGTGTCACACTCTCTCCGCGATCGGAGGCTGAAGCAGCGGCAGCCGACCTTCCGGAGTCGGTAAACAAACCGGGTCGGACGGTGCGCACAGACAGGCAGGACGGGGGGAGCGGGGCCGGAGCGTTTCAAAACCGGAGTCACACTTATAAGAAACAAAAAGGCGGGAGCGGAAAAGCGGAGAACCTGAAGTTGACATCGGAGGATTACGCACCGCATGCCTCACTGTCCTCCATTCAAACGGAGCAACTTCACAGCACAACCCCGGGCTGGAGAGCCGCACAAAACCCACACAAACCCGCATTTACGCGGCTGCTCAGCCCGTTACCGATCGCGTTAATGCGCCCCGAGCGCTTCCCCTGCACTCGAAGCGGGATTTGCCCTCGCTTTAATTCGCATTAAGCAGCCTGGGAGATGTTATAAATGTGCGCGCCGCTTCGGCGCGGAGAATGAGCCCCAAAACCCCGCTGGGAGCGTGCGGGAGGGACTGGGGCTGGTCGGTGTCTGGGTCCCTGCTGGATGTGCGCGTCCCGTAGAGGAGAACCGAGCCGCTTGTATAAACAAAGAACCCGCGCAGACCGGGACTCTCCGGACAATGAGACGCGGCGCTTTAACGCAGCCCGTTTCCATGATGCGGTCCTGAGACCCCCCGCTTTATTCTACAGACATTTTCCACAGAGAGTTCAGGGGAAAAGACGCGAACACCGGCTTTTCTCCTCCTCCTGCTCCTGCTCTTCATCTCCTCCGACTTCACAGAGTCCGACTGAGCGCGAAGCGACGGCGGAGAGGTTTAAAAAATGTAGGTTACAGCCTGGAAAGCTTTATTCTGCTGAGGGGCTTAGTGGAGACACGGCCCCGCTGATGAAGGTGTGAGGCGGCTTACCTTGGCAGAGATATCCGAGCCGGAGTCAACCTGTGTGTCTGCCATTGTTTTAGTTCAATAAAATAAAGGACGGCTGAAATGAAAGGTTGAATAAAGTAAATCCCCTCGTCTCGGTTTGCGGATCAATCAGTATTATATTGTGCCAGTGGCCAATGCTGCTGACGGCCGAGCCTTTAATATAGGCTTGTGGGCGGCGCTTTGAGGAGGTCGGGGGTCTCTGATTGGCCGAGGGCTCGACAGAGGTGTACTCTTAGCGCGTCGGAGTAACAATGGATAGAATTTCTTAACCCAGAGGCCACGCCCCCTCCTGTTCTACCGCTGCAACCGTCCCTTTCTCCCCTAAAACAATAATCCGAGTCGATAAAAGCCAACAAAATGGACCGGAGCCGGAACCGTGACACCTGCTCAGCACCGTGAACGCGAAAAAACCGAGTTTACATCGAGTTACGCAGCGAATACGTCGAATAGAGAATGCTTCGGCTGATGTAGTGTCAGTTTGATTGATTGATGTGCGTCTGGTCGAGTCAAGCGGCGACTTCAGACGGTTTCTCCCGCCCACCGCCGCGACGAGGGAATAGAGACTAAGTGTTTGGGAGGGAAAATAGGGAAATGTCGACGACACGGACTGTAGTAAAGGATTATTTTTTCAGACGTTACTGTCACATCTCAAGCCGCCGTGTGAACACTATTAATCAGATAAAAGGCGCTAAGAGTGCAAATGTGGAGCAGCGCCGCCATGTCACATCGCAGCTCCTTATCGCCCCGCCCCTTCCCGGCGTCCATGTTTGAAACTCGTCCCTGTATGTGCGCACTTGACACTCTGGAGGTTTTTTTTTTTTTTTACATAACAGTCCATAAATTCGTGCGCCAAGGTCGAGACACAAATAAACACACACTGTCCGTCGAGTAAAGCACACAGACGGCACTTTGACGCCGTGATTCGGTGTTCGGGAGACTTCAGTGAGCGGGTGCAGTTAACAGTGCTGGTGGCCTCATTTCCTCCGCCTCCATTGTTCGAGCCCACAGAGAAAAGCCCGCCGTGGAGGAGGGGGAAGCAGTGCGACATAACAGACATGCGATGAGACAAGTGCGAAACATAATTATAAGGTGCTCATGAACTGACGCGCATTCTTATGAAACACAAGGGCAAACACGTATTTTCCTTACCGAGTTTTGTACACATGGCTTTTACAAGCTGAACTGAGAAGGACAAAGCGGCAAAAGGCAGCCGCCATTGCTCAGCAGAGATGGGGGATGGGAGCAGAGTGTGCTCCGGTAACAGGCAGCCCACATTCACATTCTGCTCTGATGACGCACCGGGCCGCAGAGAACGGCCCTGATTGGTCAGTTAAGTGGAATAAACACGGCTTTGGCGCACGGCGGCCGCTGATTGGCTTCCGCGGACGTCCGTCAATTCAAACGAGTCTCGCTCGGCTGGCTGTAAAGAGCGGATCAGGATTGTGGATCTGGACTGTGCGCCTCGCACGAGTGTAGAGTTTCACTTCAGTCTTTGACATGTTTGATTTCCCAGTTGCTGCCTTTTAGTTTTAGCGCCATGATCTCTGAGAAGCGCACTCATTATGTTTAATTGTTTGGAAAAGCCGGGCTCTTCATGTTTCATTAGGCTGCATTATAAAATATTTAACCAGGTATCAAAGAGAGCAGATGGAGGCAGTGATCCTTCAGCAGAACCAAACTCTGTCTCCCTGCTGCATCCATCTAACCATGTTTTGAGTGTGGAAAATATGAATTTACTGACTTGCACCTGCAGCGCATCCACCTGTTAATGTGCTGATTGTTAATCTGTGCATTAAAGCACGTGTTCCTGGCTTTTACATTGTGCATTACATTCATATACTGTATAAAAATGATGGATATAGTTATGATGACCCATTCCTTCCTGAGGTCGTGCAGTGAATTCAATTAAATTCAATTTTATTTATATAGCGCCAAATCACAACAAACAGTCGCCTCAAGGCGCTTTGTATTGTGGGTAAAGACCCTACAATAACACAGAGAAAACCCAACAGTCAAAACGACCCCTTGTGAGCAAGCACTTGGTGACAGTGGGAAGGAAAAACTCCCTTTTAACAGGAAGAAACCTCCAGCAGAACCAGGCTCAGGGAGGGGCAGTCATCTGCTGTGACTGGTTGGGGCTGAGGGGAGAGAGACAGGACAAAAGACATGCTGTGGAAGAGAGCCAGAGATTAATAATAATGATTAAATACAGAGTGAAGTATAAACAAGTAAATAAAGGTGAATGAGAAGAAACAGTGCATTATGGGAACCCCCCAGCAGCCTAGGCCTATAGCAGCATATGGAAGCCTCCATAAGTGTTGTGGTGGTTGTGGCTCTAACGTGATACTGCACAGTCATAGGCTAACAGCTTATCAGTCACCAGTAAAACTGTACTGTTTATCATTTTTACTCTAATGGAGTCAGAGATGACCACAATTTAAAAATAAATATCATACTGTATTCAACAAGACTTCAAACTAGTGACTGAGACCATAAACCCATCAGGAAAGTCTTTATGAGGTCATAGATCAAGGGAGCCAAAGGTCAAAGTGTCATAGACTTCTATACAACAAATGCCGCTTTTCTACTCAGCTCAGCTCAACTCGAGTTCATTTTTAGGGTTCTCTATGAGGTGATAGTACCTGGTACCAGGTACTTTTTAAGTACATACTCACTCTGGGTTCTAAGTGTGCTGAGTTGAGCCGAAAATGTGACGTCAGTAGAATACATGCCATTGATTGGCCAGGCAGTGATGTCAATAGATGAGAATCAAACCCACCAGTTTTTAAACCAGCGCCGATGTTTTTGTGGTCGTAGCTGATGACAGACTCCAGAGGGCACTAGACGGCGTGACCGTGTGTGTTTGTTTCGCACACAAATTATATCACTGAACTGAACTGAGGCAGCACTCAAACTGTAATAGAAAACCAATGACACCAAGAAAAGTCGAGCTGAGTAGGCACTAGTGGAAAAGAGGCACAAACTAAATCAGAGGGGTCGCCCCCTGCTGGCCATTATAGGGAAAAAGACCTTTAAAGCACCTTTCAGACCTAGAAGCTACGTCCACCTTTTATATGTTTAAATTCAACTTATCTCCAAAATAATTCACACGCTGCTGATTTTGTTCATAACTGGCAGGTGTGTCTGTGATTACTCTGTTTCTGTGGTAACTCCAGATGTAAAACACAACAGCAAAGGGGAAAAAGTTCCCAAGAAAAGTTTCTGATGATAACGTTCATGGGAACCGCTCCAGTCTAAAAACCTTGTTTGTGATTTTCATTTGTGGTTCCTAACAGTGTGAAAATAAAATCAGCCCTTTTCTCTCGATTTATGACCTCAGTAAACATTCATGATGAGTTTATGGTCTGAGCTTCCTGTGGTTTCCTGCAGGAGAGGGAAGCAAGGTCTGGGTTACCACGAGCCTGCAGCATCCCCCGCCTGCTTGGGACATCATGTCAGTGAACTGAGACGCATTAGAACCTAAAACAGGGCCTTCTCAAAGTAAACACAGGATGGTAAATAAGCAGAAAAGTGCAGAACTGTCCCAGGAGTGTCCTGAGTCCGCTTCAGCACCAGAATCAGTCCGTTCCAACTCAGAGTACCTAAACCAATCTGTGAGCCCTAAATGGGCCAACAGCAGCCGCCAAGGTTGGATTACTGGGCAGGCAGAGCAGTCAGCTGCCCCTAAAGCTCTGAGGTCACGGCGTGTCAATTGGTTGTAGATAATTTGATTAACTGCAGATTTGTCGAGGAATTTAAACCCCAGGAGATCAATATCAGCTGAGATGGGTCCTTAATGCTGATGATCTGTGCTGCGGAGCGGCACAGTATCAAAAGAAAGACAGCGGTTAGTTTGATTCTGTGATGATACGCGTTCTGGTTCTCAGGTAGGTTCCTGAGCTGTTGGTGAGGGCCAGGAGTGTGTTTGGTCATTAGAAGCTAAAATAGCCCTGAGTTAATGCTGGGATCTACTGTAAGGTTTATATTTCAGGAATAAAAACAGCATGGAGCACACACTTTACTCACAGAGTGTTAATGCTGCATGATTATTGTTACCCAGCAGCAGGAGCACTGAGTGCAGTCACAAACTGTCATTGATGCAAATCAGCAGCGGATGCAGACAATCAGACAGTCAGAGCGGCTCAGGGACAGCTGCCTCTGCTCATACAGTCCCAGTGTCTGTGCTGGGAACCACAGGCACACTTAGGGAACATTCCCAGTTACACGAATCGAAATGTTTCACCATATGTGACTTAATGTATTTGAATGCAGAAATGGGACAAAACTTTATGACCACCTTAATCCAGCCCACCTGAATCCAGCCCACAGTCCTAATAGGACAACAAGGAGTGGCTGCAATAAGCTTTTACTGCTGCAGTATTAATCTACCGGTCATACAGACGGGCACTGTATGGACTAATTTATATGTTAAATAGCATTTTGGTGAAGGTTTCTTTTATATTAGAAACGTTTTCATTGTAACCATACACATGCTTGGACTCAGTTATCCAGTGTGTGGCCCTTTGCTTATTTGCCCACCCTGCTCCAGCGTTACAGCGAGTCGGTCCCAGAACCTGCAGTTCCTTTAACGGCCACTCGAGGCGCCCGACCCCTGGGCTAAAATGTCTTTGCAGCAGAAATATGTTTACAGCCTGGGCCGCCCTGCTGTCTCCGAGCTAGAAGAAATATCACAGGGACTCATGGATCCATAACTCCGCTGTCCCAAAGACCGCGACCTGTTTAAATCCCGCAACACAGATTCTGCCTTAAACTCGCTTTCTTTATACTCTCCAGCAGGGGGCGCCTCCCGTGGTTACAAAAAGGTTGAATAGAAGTCGATAAGGAAGACGAGTTCATGGTGTGAGGCTTTAGTTTAAATCCCACGATATTTATTTCATAAATTATGATCCCAATAGAGTCCATAAGGACGATAAAACGCTGATCTTAACCTTCATCCAGTTGGTGGACGTTCAGATTATTCCAACTTGGATTAAAAAGGCTAATCTGTCATTGTAATCAAATCCAACTTATTTGGAGACATTTTTGTCTTATTGCTTTATGTTTTTTAACGTCTCGCCTTCATGTCTTTGTTATGTATAAAGCATTGCTTCGTGTTCATTATTGAACACTAATAAACACTCTAAAATGACTGTTTATTAAATCATTGCTGCTCCATGAACACGTGAATAAAACCAATCCTGCTGCTGAGCTTCAGCAGCTCAGTAACTTTGTTTAGATATGCTTCTGCATATTTAATCACTTTAGTTTAAAGTTCACCAGTTAATCATGTTTGAATTGGAGTTTATATATTTTCAGAGCTTCAGATCAGACTCTAATCCAGGTTTAAGTTAATCCAGCTCCGCCTGTAAGGGGAGCGTTGGTGTGCGCGCGCCTTGACGTTACTCAGACACACAAAGCTTCTGTTTAGTTTCCGTTTTTTCCCGCTCGCTCCTTCAGACCTATCCTCAGCTTCTCCCATCCTAACTGGAAGGAGGGGAGATAAGGAAGGAGGGCACCGCGGCGGCAGGTTCAGGCTTCCTGCTGGTTGTGCTGCCGACATGCCCGAACCCGTCGCAGCGACGCGGGGACGTGGACGCTGCCAGCAGCAGAGGAAAGGGCGCGAGTTCAGATCAGCTCCATTTACAGCTGGATGTAAAGGACGTGGGAGCTCAGGCTTCCTGACGTTTTTAACTTTCAGTTATTGTTTCAGCTCCAGAGTAATGTTTCTGATGAAGCTGCTGTTTCTGTGAGCTCCTCCCCCACCGTGGACTCCTCTGACTTACAGTTTGATCTTTATCTTCAGCCGAGGTCCTCGAATGCTTTCACTTTTCAGCTGAGGAACCAGTTTCATCGAATTTCTGTGACTTTGTGTTTTTTCTCCTTAAAAAGCGCACCTCAAAGTTCGGCTGTGCTCCTGAGCGCACTGATGTCCACAGTGTTTATTTAGAATGAATGGTAATGAACTACTACTATAAAAATATGATGAAACGATTCAGAAACTGTATTTTGAAGGTACAAATTAGTGTTTCAAGTAAAAATTGATCCAAAAGCCTGATTGTGGTGCTGTGGGTGGGTAGAGTCATTCCTCCAGCCTCCCCAGCAAGTCAGAGCACGCAAAGGCAACAAACCAAAGTCCTTCAGCTCGTACCGCCACCTCCGTGGCCTCCTCCACCTCCGTGGCCTCCTCCTCCTCTGCGGCCTCCTCCTCAGCGGCCTCCACCTCTGCCGCCTCCTCCTGGAGCGCCTCGATGCTCCTACACCAGAGGACGGAGTGGCATCGCTGACGCCCTGCGATGAGGACACATGGATGATGTTTAACCAATGATAAATGCAGTCTGTTAATGAAAAGTAAAACAGAAGCACTCACACACTGCTGTGCTAAAGTCTTTGAGCCCACCCCTCATTTCTTTATTATTGTTCTTCCAGGGACCCAGACCTTTTTTTAAAGTGCTCTTGAGCAACAATTCTCCACTTAACAGTGACGTATGAATCATTCAAATATTAAAGGCACCAAACTCAAGGGATGGACCAGAGTCTGAATTTTAACTTGTGTCTTCAGGCACGTCGTTGCCAGCAGCCCGACGGAGCGATGAATCCAGATTAGAGATATTTGGTTCAAACCATCGTCAGCATGTACGGAGGAGGTGTGCAGCACACCTGTGCCACACGGTGGAGGCTCTGTCATGGTTCGGGCTGCCTATCCCAGCTGTGATGGAGCGAAAGGTGGGATCCTCCCTGTACAGGCTACCAGCCAATCACAGGGCTAACACACAGAGACAGCCGACCATCCATCTCTCATTCATTCATATGAACCTGAAACAGACCGGCCTGCACACCAACAGCGAAAGTGTCCACATACTTCTGAACCCCAGATGCCTGCAGTGCTGCAAAGTAAGGCCGATGTGTGTGTTCGGGCCCCGATGCTCATCATCAGGAAACGGACTCACAGCATCATGAAATGGAGGCTGTGTGCTCTGCAAGCATGTGGCAGCGAGCAGCCAGCGCGAGACGTGGAAGTGTGTAACCTGAGAGGAAGTGCTCAGGGCTCATCGGACCGTGACTTCCTCTGGTGTTTCACTGAAGCCAGCCTGACTCACATTCAGCCTTATTTAACACGAGCTGACTTCAGTGTGTGAGCAGTCCTGTTTATTTAGCCCACAGAACAACACTCCTCCTGGTTCGACCTCATCAGCACAATCAAGGACACGCTGAGCTGAAAAGTCTGCTTCATTACAAAGAGGTGATTTCCTGATAAACAGCCAATCAGAATGCTGACAAGGAAGGCGGTGGCATCTCTGTGGAATGAGCTGGATTCAGAGCTATTTTACTTCTTTCCTTCTTCCTATCTGAGCCTCTTACAAGCAATATATGAGTACTTAATAAATGCCTGATAACCACAGACAGCATGTTAAAGGTCAAAGTTCATGACAGCACAGACATGTTTGGAGGGGCTGCAGGAGAAAGCCTCTTCTTCCTGAAAGAACAGCACAGGTCTGAAGAAACCTCAAAGACATGTGGAGCAAACAAAGCCAGGGTGGAGATGTTTGTCCATAACGTACAGAGACACCACCCACGGCACATCAGCACAGACACCTCACACCAACTGTCAGCGCGGTGGAGGAGGGCCGAGAAACTTCAGGCCAGCAATACCAACCGAACCAAGTAAGTTAGACACAG